>JAMZAV010000705.1:0-290805 GCA_024449915.1 Sweltsa coloradensis
TTCAAAATTTATTTTTTTCCCTAAAAAAGTATTTTTTTTTGAATTTTTTCATATTATTTGATCATAACTGAGAGCTTGTTTTTTAATTTCTAACACTCTGCAGCCGCGCCTGAAACCTGTCTATGCATTGGGAAATCTTAACCAAATTAACAAAAACACATTTCTGTATAGAAGACACCTCTCTGCATGGGGTATTCTCATTTCTACTCTAATAGAAACATGCAGTTGTTGCAACCCCACTTCACGCGAGTGATAAAAATATGAATTTAATAATGTATACTTTGCGTATTTTACTATCTATTAACAATATTATATTCAAAAAGAACAATTATTTGAACTATGAACATATATTTTTATTGAAACATCAAGCAAGAAAAGACAATCTATTTTCATAAGTTAACTTTGATGTGCAGATGGTCTGGTGGTTGTATTGTTTATTCTTGTATTGTTTGTATGTGTTTCTGTTTCATTTTTGTTCGTTTTATGTTGTTGTTCTATTTCAATGTCATTAGCATGCAACGGTTATTTCTCTTTCATTTTCTTGTGCGATCCATTCAGGACACCATACAACGTCTTTCTCCCCCTCTTCAAGGGATGGACATGTTCTAGTTTTGGGGTTGGGACAACCGTACTCTGCTATAAACGAGAGCACCTCGAGGGCCTCGCTAGTGGTTCGGTTATGCCTCCCTACTCGCAACATCTATCCTGCCTCTCTGTACATATTGTCACAATACACTATCCTTTAAACCTACGTCACTTGTTTTCATTGCTACGCCTTCGTATCTGCACCATCCTTCGTCGAGACCCCCAAAGACGTCGAAAACTTCCAGACTTGCCTCTTAAAGTCTAGCATTCGAGACGTCGAGTTTTATGCCTATACTATAGGCCTAGTCGCGAGACTTCGAATGCCCTCCTCTACGATAGACACCTAGACGTCGATTAGCTGCCTCATATAGGCTTAACGTCGAGACGCCGAGATTATCGCCTACTATAGGCTTAGTCGCGCGACGCCGAGCTCCCGAGCTTCTTATAGGCTCGCATAGCCCACAAAATAGGTGTTCTAGACACCAGTCACAATAACCCCCTAGACACTTATTAACGGCCCTGGCTGCAAGGCGTCGGAGCACGAAAACCCCGGGTCCCAGTCTCCATTTTCCTGCACAGCAGAAGTCCTTGCGGGTGAACATCTACCCCCTCCCTAACTCCTATCTACTCCGCGGGTCAACCAACATCCTATCGGCCTGCGACACTCAGGATGCCTAGAAAATTGTTTTAAATGATGACTAAATACATGACTGTGTTTTAAGCTTGAAGTGAACTTAAGCTATCTGAACCAAAAGGTATTCTCCCACAACGACAACGTAGAATGCGAATAAACTTGCAGTGAAAACTGAACACACGTCGCTTAGCCTGAATCGTTCAGTCAAGGTGGAGCAATAAAAGGCACTTCCAACCTTGTTGTCAATTTTGAGCCATCTGTGAATACCAAAGTAACCTTTGATGTTCATGGCAAATCTTTCTAAAGTTAATTTTGAATACAGTATCACAAGTAGAGTTTTTATCAAAACGACAAAGGTCGAATAGAATAATCGGCTCTGGTGTAGACCAGGGCGGGTTGTTGCTAAAAACAAAATTAAAAACTGTTGGCAGATTAATCTATAAGATTAACAAAAGTTTACACCTTTACCCCGTTGGAAGGGTTGCCATCGTTTGTTATCAAAGTGTCTGAATATTCACATTACAAATATCACGATTAGATGGATGGTTAGGCATAGATTTAATTTTCATTACGTACGTACCCATCAAGAGGTTTCGCTGTTCTGCCAAGGAGGACACACCTGACTCGCATACAAGCTGACTACCGGGCTTGTTCGAAATGCACCAAGAGCAAGACGAAGACCACAATGGTGGACAGTGTCTAGAAGTTTAGGGTTGTGTTACTTGCTGAAGAGTATACGAAACATCCATAGTCCATCTTGGAGCAAACTAGAGATCCGTAAATTCTCAACATGCAAGTCCTATCTGCACCCCACGATGTATTGCTGAGAACTTTCAATAGGTTGATTTTCAACATGCATCTTTTGCGTAACTCAACAACGTGGTGTTTCCAATTTAGCTTTTTATCAAAAACCATGCCGAGAAGACGGACATGTGGTTTGAATTGAAGTTCTATCTAGGTGCCCGTTAGGGCGCCGCAGCCAAGCCGCGGTGCGCTACACACTCAAGCACCTTATACACCAAGCAGAGTTGGGGTGATTTCGAGGTGTTACCCAGCCGTCATGTACGTGATGTGAACTTGAAAACTATCACAATCGAGGGATTTAGGTACCTGACAACACATGCCAAATTTTATTGGGGTACGACCATTCCTTCTTGGTGAAAAAATGTCTTCAAACATGCTCAAAATCACTTTAAGGATGTTAGCTACTGCTAGCTACTGCTAGCTACTGCTAACATCTAATACGTCGGCCCGCGATTCTGACCAGACGGGTGGGGCTACAATGTTCATATTTTACATGGACATTAAGGTTATAGAATGATAGTCTCTTTTGAAAAAAAAGTTGAAAAAGTTTGTGGAAGGCTTCCAAATAAAGGTTTTAAAATAAGCCTTAAACACTTGGCATATAATCAACAAGTAACCATAGTTACTTGACACTTGTTGACGGTATAAAGCAGAGTTAGGCGGGAAAGTGCGATACGTAAACAAATGGCGGACATTTAAAAATTTTCTTCTTTGTGTGGAACGAGAAAAGGTGTCATTATACTCTCATAAAACAAATCAGAAACCGTCCCTGGCCTAGGCCCAGATGTAGAAAATTATTTATAATACAACAGTGTAGGTCTAAAGTTTCCATTTGGCTATAGGACTAGTAAATTCATACTTACATTACATGTTTGACAAGCCTAGCCAACCCTATGCCAGCACAACATTGTTTTGATATGAACTTGCTCAACTGTTTGTTTACATAATTGCAACAATCAAATCATTTCATACAACTTGTCTTTCGATTGGCCCGCGTTTATGAAGGCACTGCCATCTAGAATAAATATAGAACTTTTTCGAGCTCTTTGCTATACGCAAATCTTTTTAAATTTCGTGATACTCTTTCATATAGGGGTTTAATATCAATGCTTTCAACTCACAACCCATGACGTTTTCCACGATACCGTTCAAGAATACCAATTCCTTCGAAAACGAAAACGACTTCGTTTTCAAATTGCGTTTTCAACTCATCTCCCACGAACTCAAGAATTGGGGTCCAGTCCTTATACCGTCGTTATACCATGGTTATACCACCTATACCCAGGATGTACATGAATCCGGGTCTAGATATTTTACATCCTATATTGTTACTGCTAATACCATAGAATTTAAATCAACTTTGATAAAAATATTATATTTTAGCAAATAATTTTGTAATGGAACTTGAAAAAGTAATGAGATCACACACATAACAAAAACTTGTAGAAATACAGCCAAACCTTACACACTCAAAAGGAATGATATCTAAAAAAAGGGCCAAGCTCATCTACCCTTCCACATAAACGTACAGTGTCCCATAACAGCATCCTCGAAAAGCTTGGCAAAATAGAATTTGCATGTTTACGTTTAAATTAATTACAAAAAAAGAACTTTGATAAACTATTACGTTAAATTAATAATCGCAAATTCTATTTTGAAAAGCTTTTCGAGGATGCTGTTATGGGACACTGTACGTTTATGTGGAAGGGTAGATGAGCTTGGCCCTTTTTTTAGATATCATTCCTTTTGAGTGTGTAAGGTTTGGCTGTATTTCTACAAGTTTTTGTTATGTGTGTGTATTGTTAAACGAGAGTTGTGGGTCATTTTGAATTCCTTGAAGACGACAAAAGTGAATGCACTGAGTCTTTTCGGGAGAGAATCGTGTCCCCCGCTTTCTAGCCCATTCACTTATATTGTTCAATCCAATTTGCACGTGTCTTTGAGGTGTTGATAAATTTACCGATCTGTAGAAGATTCCCAGGTCATCTACAAATAGGCACGACATTAGGCTCTTTGGAATACAATCCACAACACAGTTTATGCCAATAGCAAATAGTGACACCGACAAGACTGAGCCTTGTAGTACACCTGTTTCCAGTGAGAACGAGTCTGACAAAACATTGTTAACACGCACTTTGAAAGTTCTATCTTTTAAAAAGTTTTCTAAAAATTTTGGCATGTGCCCTCGAAAACCCCACTCGTGAATCTGTTGAAGAATATTATATCTCCATGTTGTGTCGTAGGCTTTTTCAATGTCAAAAAGCACGCCAACAACATGCTGTTTTGCAACAAACCCTTCTTGAATAAAGGTCTCTAATCGAACCAAGTGGTCGATGGTGCAGCGACGTTGACGAAATCCACATTGGACGTTCGCCAATAGACCGCGTGTTCAAGCAAAGATTGTTGGATTTGCGACAAGCATCTTAGGATGTGTTGCAAAATAACAAATTGCGTAGTGTGATGCCAACATTGACTAATAAAATTCGTCCACCTACGTCTCGACTCTCACGTAGAGAAGAGGTGGTATTGTCTAGACTTCGTATAGGCTACACACGCCTCACTCACGGGATCTAGGTGCCCGTTAGGGCGCCGCAGCCAAGCCGCGGTGCGCTAAACACTCAAGCACCTTATACACCAAGCAGAGTTGGGGTGATTTCGAGGTGTTACCCAGCGTCATGTAACGTGATGTGAACTTGAAAACTATCACAATCGAGGGGATTTAGGTACCTGACAACACATGCCAAATTTTATTGGGGTACGATTATTCCTTCTTGGTGAAAAAATGGCTTGAAACATGCTCAAAATCACTTTAAGGATGTTAGCTACTGCCTACTACTACTACTACTGCCTACTACTGCTCACATCTAATACGTCGGCCCGCGATTCTGACCAGACGGGTGGGACTACAATGTTCATATTTTACATGGACATTAAGGTTATAGAATGATAGTCTCTTTTGAAAAAAAAAAGTTGAAAAAGTTTGTTGGAAGGCTTCCAAATAAAGGTTTTAAAATAAGCCTTAAACACTTGGCATACAATCAACAAGTAACCATAGTTACTTGACACTTGTTGACGGTATAAGCAGAGTTAGGCGGGAAAGTGCGATACGTAAACAAATAGCGGACATTTAAAATTTTTCTTCTTTGTGTGGAACGAGAAAAGGTGTCATTATACTCTCATAAAACAAATCAGAAACCGTCCCTGGCCTAGGCCCAGATGTGGAAAATTATTTATAATGCAAAAGTGTAGGTCTAAGTTTCCATTTGGCTATAGGACTAGTAAAATTCATACTTACATTACATGTTTGACAAGCCTAGCCAACCCTATGCCAGCACAACATTATGAACTTGCTCAACTGTTTGTTTACATAATTGCAACAATCAAATCATTTCATACAACTTGTCTTTCGATTGGCCGGCGTTTATGAAGGCACTGCCATCTAGAATAAATATAGAACTTTTTCGAGCTCTTTGCTATACGCAAATCTTTTTAAAGTGTTGGATTTCGTGATACTCTTTCAACCTATAGGGGTTTTAATATCAATGCTTTCAACTCACAACCCATGACGTTTTCCACGATACCGTTCAAGAATACCAATTCCTTCGAAAACGAAAACGACTTCGTTTTCAAATTGCGTTTTCAACTCATCTCCCACGAACTCAAGAATTGGGGTCCAGTCCTTATACCGTCGTTATACCATGGTTATACCACCTATACCCAGGATGTACATGAATCCGGGTCTAGATATTTTACATCCTATATTGTTACTGCTAATACCATAGAAATTTAAATCAACTTTGATAAAAATATTATATTTTAGCAAATAATTTTGTAATGGAACTTGAAAAAGTAATGAGATCACACACATAACAAAACTTGTAGAAATACAGCCAACCTTACACACTCAAAAGAAATGAGATCTAAAAAAAGGGCCAAGCTCATCTACCCTTCCACATAAACGTACAGTGTCCCATAACAGCATCCTCGAAAAGCTTGGCAAAATAGAATTTGCATGTTATTACGTTTAAATTAATTAGAAAAAAAGAACTTGGATAAACTATTACGTTAAATTAATAATCGCAAATTCTATTTTGCCAAGCTTTTCGAGGATGCTGTTATGGGACACTGTACGTTTATGTGGAAGGGTAGATGAGCTTGGCCCTTTTTTTAGATCTCATTTCTTTTGAGTGTGTAAGGTTTGGCTGTATTTCTACAAGTTTTTGTTATGTGTGTGTATCTCTTAACCAGAGAAAAGGTTATTCCCATATGTGACACATGTGATGTGCCTTTAACCGTACATCATATGCTAGCAGAATGTACCAACTATGATGCCTTGCGCATGCAATTTGATCTCTCCCAATCATATAAAGAACTTCTATCATATGATAACGGCGACAAACTTTCTAAATTTCTCATCCATAGTAATCTATTGAACAAAATTTAATTCACATGATACACATTTCTTTCTTTCTTTCATTACAACATATTTTTTGTTTTGCTATTACTTTCATCATCATCATTTTATTTTGTTATTTATACACTTAGAAAACAATCTAATCATCAAACATACCTGCATTAACTCTTCTCATCTACTTTCATTCACAGGCGGCGCAATATGACCTAACCGGTTGAAGCGCCCTAGTTTCTCACGTCGTCGTCGTCGTCGTCGTCGTCGTCGTCGAAATATTGCAGTGTTACACTAAATAAACTAATAAAATAAACCTGAACACAATGTACTAGTGACAAAGGTGAACGAATCTATTATGTTTAGTTCTTTTGAATCTGCCGCTGATTAGGGACGTCGGAAATGGCGGACGGTAAACTTCCGCCAACATCATTTCTCAACATTTGCCAGGATTGCATCAAATATAAGGTTTGTTCGTTTGTCCTGAGATCACTACTCCAGGAGTAAGATATTGGCAAAACACCGTTTTTCTGTCCAGGAGTAAGTTGTGATGGGCTTAACTTGGAGGCGTTCTTTTGTCCAGTACCGGTAGTAACTTACTACAAGTGAGACTGGAGTGAGGTTTTTACACCAGCTTCTGAAGTAGGAGTAGGAGCAGCCAAAACAATCTCAATACGGTTCTTTTGTCCGCGTTGTAGTCATGGGCGCCGGCAGGAATTTTAGCAGGGGGGGGCAACAATCACAATTTGTAGTTTAGTTGGTCAAGCACGGGGGGTTTGGGGGGCGGAGCCCCCCAACAATAGCGGCGCAGGCGAAATTTTTGAAAATCAGGTTTTTAGAATGCATTTGGTGGGTTTTAGAAAAAGTAGTGGGCTGAATACGATACCGAAATTATGTAATTTTTGTGCAGTAGATACTAGAAAGTAAACAAAAAAAACATTGTGTCTCAACTTTTATACGGTTACTAAAAATGGGTTATGAGTTGAAAATGAGACACACGTTTCAAAAATGAAGGCTTCATTTTAATTGCATAAAATTATAATGAATGTGACTGTTTTGATCACATTTTCTTTTCTTACATAAACTGCAACTTATAAGTTCTCTCCAGTTGCAATGCAATGTGGAATAAAAATATAAAACATAAACACGTTCTTAGAGGTCTACATCGACTAATAATTTACTAGCCTACAAATCATAGAAACGATATCTTGTTACAGTATTATTATTTATTTCAATAAATCATACACATAATATCACATAACATAAAATAAATGGAAAACGGGCGTGATTGACTAGACCCAAAAAGGAAAATGCGAAATTTCAATACATTACTAAGTACTAAAAACAAACAAACTAGCAACACTCCGCTCCCGATTAGATCATTAAATATATTATTATTATTATTAATATTAATTTTCAATTGAATTTCGGTTTCACAAAACATTAATTTATATGTAATAAACGCATATCACTAGTTAAAATTTATTTTTCCTGAAATCCAGGGGGGGGGGCAAGCGCCCCCCCTTGCCCCCCCTCCCGGCGCCCATGGTTGTAGTAACTGTGATTTTTACTCCCATTTCCTTTTAACCGGTTTACTCTTGGAGTAAAATGCTTTAGTTGAAGCAGGACAAACGAACAAACCTATAGTTGTTGTTGTTTCTGTTTCTTCTAGCGGTGGTGAGAACCCTTCCGCTGGAACAAACCTATAGAGGTCATCGGGACTAACTCATTGACACCTGGCGCGCTCTGTTAGGTAACCGAACTAACATAAGCGACGGTACGCGTGACGTCTTCATTATCGATTATTTACTAGGAAAACGCTAAAGTCCCGCCGCGTTGATGGATGAGCTTTTTAAAGATTAAGTTTGCTTGGGATATCTTTACTTTTGCAAGTGCTTTGTTTTGCTGCCTTCGCATTGTAGGTGAAAGTTGTCAAGTTTCTTTTGTTTCTTGTCAATTGGTATTATTTACCGTAAAAAACTTATATTAAAAGCTTTATTTCTATGGATTCTGGCTAACTTTTTCAACTTTTTCTTTCAAAAGGTACTACATCACCATAACCTTAATGTCCATGTATAATATGAACGTTGTTGCCCCACCCGTTTGGTCAGAATTGGCCCAAATGTCACGAAAATATCGCACTAAAAATCGAAAAAAATCGTAAAAGTACGATATTCATGAGAAATATTTCTTCGATTGTACCAAAAACAATACACCTCTAAGTTCAGAGATTTCGAAGGTCCTGTCAAATTTTCATCAAGATCGGATAAGCCGTTTGTCTGGTAGAGAGTTAACAAACAGACAAAAAACCAAACACAAAAAAAAAAAAAAAAAAAAAACAAAAAAAAAACACCCGAGCTAAATTTTTTGGGGGGGTCGGTGAATTGAAGTCCTCGCTTCGCTCATCCAATAATTTCAAAAATCCATATTTTGATTGATCAGATATTATGGACATTTATACGTCCAACATAACTTGTGTGAAATAAAGTTTCATCTCTAACTCTTAGGTAAATTGATAAAACCTGTTCAGTTACTGCCTACAAGGTCTATCACGGAAAAACAGCTCACTTCCTATATAAGGCCAGTCTCTAGTGTCCATTATCGATAATCTCTAATTTCAGAAATCCTTACTTTGATTGATCAGATATTATGGACATTTATACGTCCAACATAACTTGTGAAATAAAGTTTTATCTCCTACTCTTAGGTAAATTGTTAAAATCTGTTTAGTTACTGCCTACAAGGTCTCTCACGGAAAAACAGCTCACTTCCTATATAAGGCCGATCTCTAGTAGAGCTCTTGAGGGGGTCCGCGGTATTGGAGTCAACCCAAGAGCCAAGACTGATTATTGTGTTGTGTGCACCAACCATAATCGTCTCGTGTGCTGTCTATAAAACCATAGTCCCAGCTTTACTGGGGCGCCACCCTTCAACTCTCAATACCACTTTGACCTCCTATTTTGAATTTTATTTCCATTTTTAAACAAGGAAAACGCCAGTCGTTGCTACACGAGGGATCGTGCCAAGCGCATGATGAAGCATGATGAACTTGACTTGAAAGATAATCAAAGTTTAATTAAACGACAAGCAATTCCACATTATTCTCACTTTGTAAGTTTATTTACTTTAAGGGCGCGCCAACCGTTATCCATTATGCGCCACTCTCTCTAGCTTAAAGGGGTTTTCATTTACGTTTTAATATTGTTCCAGGCCATTAGCTATTTTTATATAACAAATAACAATGTCTAGTCAAATACTTTGAACTTTGTTTTTTTGTAGGCGACTATGACGCTATTATGTTAGTAAGATTACTCCAGGCAGAAATATATAGTGCATCAAAAATAGACAGTTTTAAATTGGTGGCTGCATAGTTCAGTTGGTATGAGCATAGCCCGGACAGCTAAGGTCCCGGGTTCGATCCCCGGTGTAGTCACTTTTTTAATTTCTGTGTTAAGTACTAATATATATATATATATATATATAATATTGTTTAACCTTTGTTTTATAGCATGCGACTATGACGATAAATAAATAAATAAATATAGTTTTATTAATAAGCTGCTCATGACCCATGAGTAAGTCAGTGAATGCAGAATGTAAGGTTTAGTTTCATCTTTAGTAAGTGATTTATTTAAGGTTTTTAAAGGTTGAGTTTCATCTTTAGTGAGTGATTTATTTAAGGTTTTACAAAAGGAAGCTCAGAGTATCCTATGCAGTTTATTTCAACATGACTTCACAACCACTATGGAGGGAGTAATAATCTTTTTATTATCATGGCACGTAATTAAAATGAGCACATCGAGTCTAATGCTCAACTTTATATCTCAATTAGCAAAATACGCAAAATTAGCTTCGTGCCTTTCAGCCAAGCACGAGGCCATTGTTTGGTTTGAGTTACTGACTCGTGAATATATTCACCAGATTGGGGCCGTGGCTGCGGTTCTGTCGTAATAGCTTCGTAAAGTACTTGATTTACACACTATTCTAATTCAGTATCATTTGTATCATAAACATTAAAATACCGGTAACCTTATGTTTTCTACAATTAGTTGCAGCCTTCATAAGACTAAAACAATATATAGCATTGGTTTATTTAAATAGTTCAGAAGGATACGTGTAATTTAGTGTGACCATACCCTCCAATGATTCCACCACAACCTTGCTCAAATCACAAAGAAATCTTTAATCATTACTTGCAGAGTGGTCAAATTTCAAGTTTCAAACACCAAATCCCTCATGTTATGCAGCTGCCCTACTTGACTGGGTATGAGTAAATTAATATCATGTTACTATTTCTTCTATTCTAGGCCGCATCGCGAACGCTTTTTTTAGTCGCGTTGATGGATGAGCTTTTTTGTAAGTTTTTAGTATGCATGGGATCTCTTTACTTTTTCCCAAGTTCCATTGCAAAATCATTTTTGTTTGATATTGTTATAAAGTAGTATTAATTTCTATGGTAATACCAATTATTAGAATGTAAAATATCTGGAGGCCCGAAGATTTGCTTTTTGAACGCATTATAGGGGATTGTTGTCAAGTTTCTATAGTTACTTGTTAATTATTATACAACTCAAAAAACTCATATTTTAAATCCTTTATTTCTATGGATAATGGCTAACTCTTTCAACTTTTTCTTTCTAAAGGCAATACATCACCATTACCTTACCTTAATATCCATTTATGAAATATGAACGTTGTAGCACCACTCGTTGATATTGCATTTTACATTCCTTGTGAATCCATGGATTAGCTTGATACTACTATCTGCCATTACTCAACTGTATTATTATCTACTTTTTAAAAATTCTTTGGTAATTGGCGAAACTAAACTTAATAATAAACATATTATAAAAATACCGTTTCCTTTATGTATGCTCTTTATTATTAGCTTTACAGCTATACATACTTTCTGATTGTTCGATTTCCATTCCCTACATTTACTTGCAAACATTTAGTTTAGTTAAGTTAAGTTAAGTTTAGTTTAGTTTAGTTTAGTTAAGTTTTGTTTTGTTTTGTTTTGTTTAGTTTAGTTTAGTTTAGTTTGAATTATCAATGAATGAATCATCGTTTTGAATTACTATTTCCTATGAACATAGTATTGCCTCTTGCACTGATTGTTTCAATTTTGTGAACTTTATTTTAAATATTTATTATGTTTATTTATTTATATATTTATTAATATTTAATTACAGAATCAGTTTTTACTAGTAATGAACGAAACATTCTCATCGACCAACGTGTCTGTAAAGAAGCGTTCACGAAGGGATAATATAATATCTATTCAATGAACGACATTTTGAAACCACGTGTCTTCGTGCCGAACGCCTCGGACATAGACTCTGGCGCGCTCTGTCAGGTAATCAGCAGACTAACATAGGCCTAAGCGACGGTACGCGAGACGTCTTCATTATCGATTACATATAATTAAAAAAAACTTATTTTGATTGATCAGATATTATGAACATTTATACGACCAACATAACTTGTAAAACTAAGTTTTATATCCAACTCTTAGGTAAATTGTAAAACTCTGTTTTGTTACTGCCTTAAAGGGCTCTTGCAGGTAAAACAGCTCACTTCCTATATAAGGCCGGTCTCTAGTGTAGCTCTCGAGGGGGTCCGAGGTATTGGAGTCAACCTTCCGCATGTAGTAAAGTCAATGTTTGAAGTCCCAGACTGGCCTAGCTAACTAGTCTGGGGCGCCACCCTTCACCTCTCAATACCACTTTGACCTCCTCCTTTTGACTTTGTTTTTAAATTATTTCTGTGTTTTGAAGCTTATCAAAGCTAGTATTGCCAACAGTACTGATTTCAACAGGTCAGTCTTCATTTTGAGACTTAATTGATAGCGGATCTCAATATTTCTTTCAGGACAACATAATGTCCTGAATTGTCAAAAATATCCCTCTTTCACTATAATAATAATACTAATAATAATATTCACGGATTAAAAAATATATTTTCATTCACATTACTTGGGAGGTGTGTTTCGTACCTAAAGTAGAGAAGAGATTATCACTAGGAAACGCTCTGTTGGACGCGTTGATAAGCGAGCACGTGCTATATAGCTAGATCCACATTGCAATTTATTAAAATTGTAAAATTTGCGACGTTCGCTGTCCACGCGGCCATGTTTCCATTATTATTTATTATTGCCAAGGTAGGCCGTGGTAGGCCTATTAGGGTAAACCTTTAATTTGTGGATAAAATCCACCGCCATCTAGAGGACCTTGACATCATTTCTTTGGGAAAACGTAACAAATAATACACTGCTTCCTCGATAGTATTTGATTCTTCTAGGTGGCAGTGCATAGTGCGAACCTCGTCAAATACCGTAATATAACACTACGTTTAATACAGGAAGAGGGCTGTAAAACGGGAGACAACTAACAACAGCGATCCTGGCGGCATTGGAGTTACATTACCACGGCCATCTGGACGCCAAAACAATTTAAATTCATTAAAGAAGGCGTTAAATCGGGAGACAAGTGACTGCTTTGCTCTAAACAAAACATAAACATGTCATTATTATTTATTATTATCTTGACAGACTGCTCAAAGGTACTCGTATTATCACTAGCCTACGTATTTGTTATTGATTGTTCTTGTGTATTTAATATTTTTGTATTGGTTACTGAAGAACTAGATATCAATACATGTTTTTAAATGTGTATACAAAGTATTACAAATCTAGTTCCTGGCACACTTTAATTAGTAATAGGCCTAACCCTAAAATGAATAAAGGATGATCATAATATTTGTTTTCACCATAGCTACACTTGCAATAAAGATGCAATATATTTGTTGCTATGCACTGAAGCATAAAATTAAAAGGAATGACAACCCCTCCCCATGCCTTACTATACGGTTTTAATGCTTGTAGTGGCAGTATACATGATATGCACACCAAGTTGTGTATATCCACGCGACCGTCTGAGTGTCCAGATGGGTTCAGCACACGGGTTCAGCATGCCTGAACCCGGGGAGTCGAATAGGCCCAGAGCTTACCTCTTAGGTATGCTCATCGTACAAGGCAAAGAAGAGGACGTCGTCTGCCCTCGAGGAATTTTCCCCTTCCCTTTGACTACCTCACCGACGACGACGACGACGACGACAATGACAAGACGGACGATGACGCAGGCGACAACGATCACGACGTGGGGCAACCCCCAACAACCCCTCCCCGTGCCAGCCCCGCGGCCTGATTTCGTCATAACCCGCCGGCCCCTACCCCGCCAACCTTCCCCCTGTCTGTTTCTGAATAGCACAGGCCTACCCTCACCGTGTACCACCGCGTTTCCCCTTTCGCCCCAATCTTAAAAAAAAAAAATAACCGTAGGGCACTAATAACCTTAGTGTTGTGATTACTCCACTCAGGTGCAAGAAGTGGCAACTAAAATAGTCTGAGTTTAAGTGTTTTCGATAGTAATATTATGTATTAGCCCGCCCAGGGGCATCTTGCCCTTGTTTTGTCGTGTAACGTAATTGTCCAATTGGAAAATTACACTCAAACCCGACCCGGTAAAATAATCTATGCGCTAACTCCAGTATTTGAATTTCGCGCCCAATGTAACGCCAATGCCGCCAGGGGCGCTGATCCAAATTGTCTCCTCCCACAACAATGGAAACACAGCCATCTTTCCTGTATTAAACGTAGTGTAATATTACGGTATTTGACCTCGTGCGAGTTTTCGTTGCCATGGTAACGTTACTTTTGTTATAATGTAATTTCCATCTACACTACTTATCGGATCAAAATAAAATTAACATATTCGTGACCGGACGGACATTCTAAATGATTTGGCCACCTCAGATTTTGTCGCCGTTTAGTTTGAAAAAATTACTTTCGATTAACTTTAATGTAACTTTTTAACTTTTTGAACGATTTTGCCACAAAACTAATAGCATTCAATCGGGAACGAAGTTTGCGGATGGTGAAAATTTCAACTCGATCCGAGCCTCCGTTCGAACGTTATGGCAAGACATACAAACAAAAACAAAAAACAAAACAAAACAAAAAAACAAAAAACAAAAAACAAAACCAGTGACTATTTTTTCCGGCAGAGTCAAATGGAAACGCTCGCTTCGCTCGCTTAATTATCCTAACTCCCCATTTACTTGTCAACGTTGTAAGCCTATGCTTTGCAAGTCACTATTCAAACAACAATTGGCTTGTTCACGCAAAGCTCCACGCAGATCGCGCCACTGCACTAACCCCCAAAACCAGGGCCCACTAGATACTTATTCCGAGCTGCTTGTTAGGTATCTAGTGGACCCTGCCCAAAGACCGTGGCGGTGTTTGAAATAAACTATGTATAGCAGGCTCTGCATTGTCAAATCTGTATGCTTCCTCGATTGTTTGTTTACGTATTGTTTTACCATTTCTTCTTTAATCAATGGTTTTACGTAAGTAGTCGTACGGCCTATTTCAAGTAATTTTATTCAATAGCATATTTTGTTTGTTTAAACTTTTAAACGATGAAAACGTGAACGGTGGGAAAATTAAAATAAGAGCTGAAAGCACATGGTGCCGTTGAAGTCTTAACCTGGGGCCTAGCACTGTTATTGAGATAAGACCTAGGCCTACTTGGAATAAGGCTACTAAGGACTAGGGCCTAGGCTTTTCTTCAGCATTAGATGTAGACCTAGGCATATCAATATCATGGTATTATAAATTACCAAGTATAGGCCTAGGCCCTACTTGCATACGCCTCAGCAAAGCCTAGGGCTTAGTCCTAGCCAGTGTTGATTTGTTGACATGAGAGAGGTTACGTAGGCAGGAGGCCGAATAAAGACACAATTATTGTCAGTATATTATGTGTGATTGTATTTATTTGTAGTAATAAACACGACAGTATGCCCTCCTCTCTCCTTACACGAATACACACAGAAATTGGTCATTTTGCTTTCAACATAAAACTATGCAAACTGACAGTAAAAACAGTAGGCTGCTGACAGCTATGAGCAGCCATGACACCCGCAAGTTGGGCTATCACCGCCGTCTACACTCTACATCCGCCTTTACAGGCATCCAGACGGCGGTGGGGGGTTAGTACAATAGCGCAGCGTGATGAGTAAAAGTCGCAGTGAACAAGCCAATTATCTTTTCATTTTAATTTTAATTATCCAAACCATACATATAACATAATATAATATGAATAGTTAATGAAAACCAAAATATTGTAATTTTTAAATTTTCAGCCTTTTCCTATGGTCAAAATTGTATATTTATTACCCGAAAATAACTGCCTGGCGCCTGCCCCCCTCACCCCTCACCAGAATCCCACGAGTCATCTTAATTTATAATCATATTCACATTTTATCATGCAATCTGTGATGTTATTGATAGACATTTACGTTATAAATCACCGATACTTGTTCAATCGTGTCCTTGTAGTGCAAGAGTAGAAGAAGCTTCATCCGCTGTCGAAGATACATGATCCACACATTAGTTTAACCAGTAACTATTTCTTCTACCATCGAAACCGGGCGGAGCACTTAGGATTTCATTAATCTTGATTTGGCTTATTCACATAAGATTAGTTATTTAGGACGTGAACACGTATTTCCAATTGAAGAATTCAGCTTTGACAAACTTGTACCCATTATATGGCTTGAATGTTAATTTGTCGTCTCTCTCTTTGGAGTGAACTTTGTTGATTCAGGAGAAACTTGATATTTTTGCTTAGATGATGATAATATGTAAAGTTTCTGTGAGCTCAAGTTTGTAGCGACAGACGTCACCTTCTAGAAACTCTCAACTTTAAATTAAATAGTTTTTACGTCTGTGTGAAAGAGAAGAATGGGGTTGGGAAGGAATGTTTGAAAGTTGGAATCGAGTCTCACTATCCAATAAACAGAGAGTGCAAATGTAACATTTCACTGATGCCAACTTCTCACAGGGCGGACCGCAAACAGTGCTCTTTGAAAACTAAAACTTATTTCTAGATTTGGTTGTCGGGAAACACTCCGAAGCCGAAGGTGAATAACGTAGGTTAGATTTCTGGATTGTATTTATATTAAAATCTTGTTTGATGTCATCGGGAAAACTTTGTGTCGATTTCAAAACATATAACGTGGATCGGTCTTTGATTTACTTAACAGCAATCAATCATGTTCAATACAGTTCTGTCGAGATAGTTATGCTTGTTAACTGCAGCTTGTTGGTAATTGCACATCCACTTCATGTATCGGACATGGACATGATACTCTATAATCACATTATTATCTAGTTTGCAATACTTCTTGGCTATAATGACGTTTAACCCTTCCACTGTTGGTGAAAAAAAAACTAAAGAAATACCCCGTGGAAAAATGGAGGGTTAAGACAGAATTTAAATTCACAAATAGAATTTTTTTAACAAATTTATTTGCCAAAATATTTTTTAAAACTGATCAAAGTATGATTTTTTTCCAAAATCTTGAGAAAGTAAAATGGCGGCCATCTTGTTTTTTGTGTGTTTTCTTAGTAGTGACTAGTGCACTAGAAATTGGAAGTTGGACAATTAGAATCAAATTTCAAGACGATGCAAATATTTTAACACACAATTATTAAACAATTTGAATTTATGAATCAAATTTACCCAAATTTTTATAATTTGCATATCCTTCCACAAAAGTTTCCAATAGTCAAGATAATTTTTCCTACAGATGATATTTTTTTTTATAAATAAATGATGTGATATACTATAATGTACTTTATATTCCCAAAAAAATTCCAAATTACTTTTTTTTAAATAATTATTTTATTGGATAGAGACTCAAAATAGATACGTTTACTTCAAATTAATGTCCAATTTCGAAATTTTAAAATTTCTCAAATTTTCGAAAAAGCCTCAAAAGAGTAGGCCTAGTTTACGAGTTACGACTTCAATAATTGCCCGAAGTATCTAATACGTCCATAAGACACAGTGGGAGGCACGCGTGGACGTATTAGATGCGTCCATAACAGAGACAACTACCTACTCCAGTTGGACAGGTATAGGATCAAAGATACATCTATTAATAACTACGTTATTGGGTAGGATTCCACTTACTATATTCATCAGAAAATAAGTTTGGCACCCTTCTTTACTTATTACGAAGTTTTAAAATACCTCTCTAAAATCTTTTAGAAAATCAACGAAAGTTTTGAAACTTTTTGCTCAATTCCAGGCCCAAATAATACTGTTATTAGAAATAGTTACACTTTTTGTGCCAATTTTTTATTTGTTTGGGAAATTAATAAGGTCGAGAGTTTCATTGAACCGTTCACTAAATGCATTAGCCAAAATGGCGCATTAAATAACTGATTTTAAAAGCGACTATTGACAGCCCAGACCATGGCCAGACCGGTTAGTGCTGTTGCATTTGCATTTAAAACGATTCAATTCTCCGATATAATATTGGAAATAGTAACGGCTCCTTCCAAGTTTCAAATCGTGTTAAAAATGAGGTCAATACTTGACAGCTTAGTTCTAAATCTTTCAGCTGATAGTACGTATTCATGTTCCAGTATGTCAGCTTCAGGCTACCTCGGCAAAAAACAACTGAAAGGCGTAAGTGCCATTTGAGTTGAATCGAGGTCTCAGAGTTTTTGTGTGCACGCAATAAATCACTATTACCCAATACAGGTCATCTTATAGGACGACTTGTGCCTTATACTCAACGATTTATAGCTGCCCTTTCTCAGACGGTTTAATCATATATTTAGCCCACTTATGACGACAAGTCCTTTGCTTTTCTATAGTTTTGT
Source organism: Sweltsa coloradensis (assembly GCA_024449915.1). Taxonomy (NCBI): domain Eukaryota; kingdom Metazoa; phylum Arthropoda; class Insecta; order Plecoptera; family Chloroperlidae; genus Sweltsa; species Sweltsa coloradensis. The sequence continues at coordinate 18,163 of JAMZAV010000705.1, forward strand.
AATATATTAAAACGCCACAGGTATTTTAAACTTTCTTTGCGTCTTATTCACTCATAAACTCAACAACTATATAACCTACACACATACACACACATACAAACTATACAACCATTAGACTTGGCTCACCGGTGGCATGCCAGACACTAATCCCTTAGTAATTCAGTCAAGAAGGTAGGATTAAGCCATTCCCACCCTAAATCCTGACTGAAGGTTTTCAGAGGTTACCTCAGTCATAGGGCGCACGCACGCTAGGATTGAGTGTTTTAGTTCGTTCACGTTTCGTTAAAATGTTAAGGGGGTAACTGTAAAATTCTAGTTTTGAGCTACAGCGCGGGAAATCAAACGACTGTAGGCATTGATAGTGTGACCCACAGCATGCATTATTTATTTATTTACTATCCCATATCCAGTTAAAAAAACTGATGTACAGATTTACAAAGGAGGACAACGGCACTCGCGCTGCCATCTGTGCTAAGCATGTGTTTGCATGTAGCTTAGATCGACGAACCTTATAATGTGGTAATATGCAAGAAGGGGGTAATGGCGGTTACCCCCTTCTTGCATGACGCCTCTCAATGCTAGTCTGGCCTGTTACTGTACTAGTCTTCGCACCGGACTCTGATTCGGGAGGACCCGGGTTCGATACCTGTCGAGACCGGCAATGCTCACTCAAGGTTTTGTCCGAGGTGTTCTATGCGAATTTAAGATATTTATTCCTTTTATAAACAGCCGCTCGCACATCCCTTCACAATTGTCCTATCCAATGCCTACGAGTCGACTCGACTCACGCGCTCTTGTTGGCTGGACTAGCAAGTCACACAACCCCTCCATGTACACTGTAGCTGTAATTAATAATAACATTCGAAGCTCTATCAAGCGCACTCATATCGCATTATAACATACCGCAAAGTTTTATTTTTTCCCATTAACTACGATAAATTGGATAAGTTTTCGATTCAAGGGAATGCGTCTGGCAAGCGGGATATACGGGTGACAAATTGTCTGGAGTTATTTTCCTCATTATCTCGAGCTCCATATGAGTAATTGTGACTCGTTATGCCTGCCTGTTTGATATTGCGAACCTCTAACCCGTTGCTTGGGTTCACTTTTGATGTACACACAGTTAGTTTACTTTTATAGATAACCTAGTTTGTACAGGTTAATTATTTTTCAGGCACGAAGAAGGATACGTTTAATATTAAGAGCTGTAATTTATTTAAAAGAGTAACTATATGTGTTTTAGTTTAATCTATCTTATACGAGTTCATTGTGGTTACAACAATGTTGAACTCAGAAGAGAATGCGGTGTGATGTGATGTGTGAACAAATAAGAACAAGGCAATTCTGCAAAAACACTGAGAAAAATATTAGGGCTTCAGAACGGTTAGTTAAAAATCATCAAATTTTGTTGTAAAATTCGTTGCAAAAATATGTGTGGCTCGTTGTGCGTGGATCGTTTATCTTGTGTTTAGAGGCTCTGCTTCCAATGCAGAAGGTCCAGGGTTCGATTCCCGCCTTAGTCAGGTTTTTAACTTTTGATGGGCTCCTCAGTCCATCAGTTCTTGGCTTAGGAATTTGTAAACGGTGACAATGGAGCCGTCCTAGCAACGAGGCACTTAATAAATTATATGGTTGTTCCGAATTAGCCTTGTTTGATTCTGGCGCTGTCGCGGGTGGAATCGTGTCCAGCTTGATTGATCGGTATATGCCGGCCTCTATACTTGGTGATTGTTCGCACTTCGATGGTGTCGGTGCCTACAGGGTTGGCTTGGTCTGCTTTAAATTTAATATCTATCTACTGAAAATTAGTTATATGACTTGAGTGGGTATACTCTAAATACGAATTTATTTGTTTATTTATTTTTTATGTGACTAAGTGGGAAGACTCTAAATACGAATTATGTTTTTACGTATTTATTTATTATTTTGCCAGTATAGCACAAAGTCTTTTTCATTTCTCGAGTGCTGGCTGTAACAAGAGGCTGTACGCGTTTAGTTCCCAGTTGCTCTACGCAACACTCTTGTCTCTGAAAACGATATTTTCCACCGTTGCCAACTGTTATCGTAATACCACTTTAATATTCCGTTTGTAAAACGCGCGCTGTCTAACTCAGTCTGGAACATAATGTAAGTTATGCAAACTGAAAAGAGCTTTCTTCGCACATTCACCGTGTGAGGACGCAACAAAACAACCAGCTAATTAGCGCGTTATAATGCGGGTTGTATTGTGAAAACAGCTTCTATCAAGGATACTATTATACACTCCGTGCTTCTATATTCACACCGTCCTGGCTCCCACCGCCCTAGAAATGTAGCGTTCTGAACGTCCAAAAGTATGTAACTGGATGTAGTCAAATCCATATCAAGCAATTTAATATATTCTTATAGTTTGCCTGAGGCATGGTGATGAAGTGCCTTTTGAAAGAAAAAAGTTGAAAAAGTTGGTAAAAATTCATAGAAATAAAGGTTGCAGGTGTGTAATTAACAAGTAATATAAAGCAACTATAAAAAAGTAACGAGCTCCAACTTAAAAACGTAATCACTGGACAGAAATATTCAAAGAAAAGCTCATCCATCAACGCGACTGGAAAAAGCGTTCGCAAAGCGGCCTAAGGTTATGTGGGTATGTGGTTATGTCGTTATGTCGTTATGTCATTATGGGTTTAAGTTTGGGTTTTGTCGTTATGTGTTATGTCGTTATGTGGTTATGTCGTTAAGTTTGTTATGTGGTTAGGGCGTTTTGTGGTTTATGTCGTTATGTTTGTTTTTGTCGTTATGTCGTTATGTCGTTATGTCGTTATGTCGTTATGGGGGTTATGCCCTTATGTCGTCATGTCGTTATGTCGTTATGTCGTTATGTGGTTATGTGGTTATGTCGTTCAGTGGTTATGTCGTTATGTCGTTATGTAATTATGTTGTTATGTCGTTATGTGGTTATTTCGTTATGTCGTTATGTTGTTATGTCCTTATGTCGTTATGTCGTTATGTCCTTATATAGTTATGTCGTTATGTCTTTATGTCGTTATGTCGCTATGTCGCTATGTCGTTATGTGCTTATGTCGTTATAGTATATTAAACATTGTACTTTGGGGATACTTCTTTATCGACTTAGCATAGATATCTTAACACCTATAGTAGGCTAGATACGCAGTCTCCAATACCTCCGCCACAGACGCGAGTGTACCAAATTGAAGCGTCAATCTCAACCATTCAAGATGGCGGTTTGGCGTTTTAATTTATGCTTTTTTAATGCAATTAAGTATTTTACTGGATTGTTTGATATGGTTTTAGCTTGTGCAGCATGGTATTGAACAAACAGAAACAATGCAAAGTTATTGCATAAGGGAATTTAGTAATCATTTTGGTGTTAAAGTCCGATATGCTCACCTGCCAAACTGGCGGCCATCTTTAAAAATATTTTTTCGATTAATCGCTCCCATCTAATTATCATGCAAACTCACACATTCAAGATGGCTTCCAATTGTCCGGAAGTGGACCGCTGACTGCTAGTCTAGCCAATTATATGGGATGTCTATGGACTTAGGTTTGGCCCACTGTCTTTGCTAGTATTTTGCTAGGAGTTGCCTAGGAACCAATGAATTTGCCAGGCTATGGAACCCAATAAATGTCTGAACGCGCCACGTATCAAAAGATAAAGCAGCGTTAGAAAAGACAACCCGCAGTCTCCATCAACACTGCACCACGGAGCTGCCTCCTAAAAGAATATCCATAAAACTTGTATGTTTACGATATAGGGTTCGGCTACTGATCCGAGGGGGTGGATTATCAATACCGATACACTGTGTGCGTTCGCTCGCTCGGTCCTAAACTTAAACGACAACCGCAAAGAACCCACACAAGCAAACTTTCGGTTATTGGAAATTTATAAACGTCATCTGAGTCTGGAGTCACCTGCGGAAAGCGATAAAAATCATCATTATCATAAATCCTTCTCGATGTAAAGACGGCAGAGGGAGAATGGAAGTGGATTTAGCCAGGGCTGCATAATAAGGAAGGGTGGTTTACGGATTCTTCTTTAGGATAGAACTGCATGTGTGTTTAGTCCTTCTTTGCGTGATTCTGCTGTTTAACACATCTACAATATTATACTTTGTTATTATAGACTGGAATTATAAAGAATATGCATGCAGAAAAAACCGCGGGTTTCAACTAACAACGCCGAATTCTGTTGGAAGCTTTATAAAATTTACCTGTGTAAGGACTAATGAATGCCCCTTTTCAGGTAAATAGTGAATACATTGAAGTTATAGGACGATTGTGAATAAAAGGATGTCCGAGGGCTGCTTAAGAGGACTCAATCCCTTGCATTCGCATGAACGACTAACAAAAACTTTGGAAAAAAGCTTCAGTCAGGAATGAGGATTGCCTGTCCCGATATGATTCGTTGGCTGAGGGTATTATATAACCCTTTCAGTCACCAACTAAATTGGTCTTATTTGGTCTTATGACGTCACTTTCAGCAAACAATTCTTTTTTCAATATCTTTTGTCCTGATTTTTAAGGAATTTGGGAACTCATTTCGTATTTTGAACTAAAGCTATAATTTTAGTTGAAATTTTAATTTTAAGTGCATTCAGTAGATCTTTCCAGAATTTTTTGCGTCGGGCGTATCTAAAAAAAAGGTCATATTACAATACATTTCCGGGACAAATAATTTTTTTCACCTTTTTAGCAGTTTTTGCGGATGTGTATTTTCAATCTTCTCTAAAAAAGGTACTTTCCTTCACATTGAAATGGGGAAACGTTTTTTTTTAATCCACCAAAAAAGAATTGTGGTCAAACTGAAAAACCTATAATTTAGCCGGATTTAAATTAAGAAGTTCATGTCCATAATTATGGACGCCATGACTGAAAAGGTGAAAGAGTTAATCAATTTGTGCTAGTTACAGTATTCTATAATTACTATTGATTCGAGGTTTCGTATAATATAATATAATATTATGTGTTGTTTTGTATAATTCCATGGAAAGTCACATTAGGCCCTACCTGGTAGTTGCTAGAAATCTAATAGTTGGCAATGTAACTACGAGAGAAATGTGTCAGAAAACTTCAGTTAACGGTTGTACAATCTAAAATTGCAATTTAGAAATCGTGTAGGTAAAGTTTTTCGTTTAGGTATAACTTAATATGAATTTTCATGATAAAATTCCACTGTACAAAATCTGTTACTTAGTACTTCTTTTATTTGTACGTTCACACTCTAACTCAGCTGCAAACACTGATTTAACTGTGAACTACATTATCAACAAGCCGGTTTCATTTCCCGGACAACAGAAGACCTGGGTTCGAGTCCCAGCTAGAAATGATTCTATTCTTATCACACATTTCGTCACAGCTGATGCCTGACCTCAAAACCTCCATACAACAGACTTTAGTTACTTTTATTTCACATATTATGTTTATGTTTAATAAGCACATTGAAATGCAAATCGCTGGTTACATGAAAAAAACGGGGGGTACTTAGAATTTTTATTTTCAAACGCTACTCTCAGTAAAAACACGTGGAATGCATATTTAATTCGCATATTGGATTCTTGTGTATGAGTTGTTCGCGTTTTGAGGTCACGCGCGGAATTTCGTTACTGATATTTTTATTAATACAAATTTACAAATTTAATAAGAATTAAAACCTTGGCAATCATATCAGTGGTAGAATTCGTTGATTATGCAATGTGAGTTTTTAATTAAAATCGCAGATCAATCCCGATTCAATATTAAAAAATATCCTGATGTTCCGCATCGTCCCAAATTGATCGGTTTCTATTAAAAAATTAAGCCATTCTAAGCAGCAATTAACATAAAACTCATGTAAAAGTATGATTGGAGATTTTATCTAGTTTTAGGCATGTTTTTTAAATATCATTGTTAGTGGTGACTGGTAATGATTGTTGCAAAACTGAATTATGTTCTTTGACTTAACATTGGATTCATCATATTGTACCAAGAGGTCTTCACCGTACAAAGCGTACACTCTGAATGTTTACAAAAATGTATATTGAGGTGTAGTCTCTTTTTGAGCATATTACGTTGTATACTAGCATAATTCCCCCTTGACATCGTGGTCTCTGGCACCTAAAGTATATAATATTATTCAAGTGACATTCGCCGACCACTAGGTAGGGGTCTGGGGCGATGCCTAGCTGTCGTAGGCACCAATTTTGTGCATTATACTATAGAGGTCCCAACGAAAGAATGCAGGTGGTTCGAAATTGTTTTCCCAACATAACAACTTTGTCAGTTCTATTTACGCTAGCTCAGCGTGGATCTTGCACACGGAGGAACTCTGTGATATAGCACAGATAATTTTTGCTTGCGTTGGTAAAAGATATTCCTCTTTCATATACAAAGGCGACATTCCATTTACCGTGCATTCATTCTAACTCCACCACTACCAAGCATCTGCATTCTTTCGTTGAAGCAAGTATATTTGTCTAAGGGCGAAAAACGGTAATAGAGAAATTTAACTTGCATTGCACAAGGAACTTAAAAGGTCGGTATTTTGACTAGGAGTTTTAAGGCAGTGGACATAAAGTTAGCCTATAGAATTCTTTACTCGATTTTATTTTTTATATAATGTCTATCCTATTCAGTTTAAAAAAGTGACTTGCAAACTGAAGGAGGACGACAGTATCAATGAACTACTTTTATACTGTAAGACGATAATATCCGGAGGTCCCGGATTCAAATCCTGTCGAGACCGGCCATCCCGATTAATAACGGTTTTTCTCGAGGTATGAAAGAGATTTACTCCTAATTAAACAGCCCTCGGACAATTCCCTCTCAAATCCCTTCACCGTCTAGTTGGACACTTGTCATACATTGCACCCTGGGCAAGTTTCCCACGAGAACTTTAAAAATCACTTTACATAGAAGGAAATTATATTTTACACGTCATCTCAAAGATTTACGTGTCTTCTCGCGCCACACTCAAAGTTTAAAGTTTTTAATAGTTCTCAATACTTTCAATGTCTTGTGCCAATTTACCAAAATATGAACACCTCTAATATAAAATATATAATTTTGTCGAAATACGGTACACTACTTGACCTTTTCACAAAAATTGTTTGTCGTTTCTTAAATTTAATTTTTGTCTTTTTGAATTGTAAAGTATTCAGAACACACAGAATCATTTCTTGGTTTTTTAAACATTTATTATCAACCTGTTTATCGTAATCATTCGTCAATTAGCTGTCGATTTAATCATGCTTGGCTTGGCAGAAATCAAGTTATTAATAATTTCTCAACTAAATTAATTCACATTTCGAAACTACCGCCATGGCATTTCGGCTCACGGCCTGGTAGATATGTGCATAGTGTATAGATCTTTGTTGTATAGTCAGCGGTGACATAACATAACCTCACAAAACACACACATGACGTAATCACGCAAAGAAGTTTTGCTTCGAGATTGCCCAAAGAGATGAATTTTACTCAAAATCTATGGTAATGTACTTACTAATTACAATTTAACAAAGCATTGCACGGAAGTAATTACCTAGCCTACTAATTTATGTTTCCAAATAGGCCCAGAATTCACGAGGTTTTGATGGCTGAGTTCCAGGCGACTTGCGGAGGTTTCGATGCCATGGTCCTAGGGACCTACCAAAGGTCCTACAACGAGCATCAATGCATTTCAAACGGAACTTGTGAGTTGTACTTTAAATCCACGTTCGTAATGATTATCCAAGTTTAAGTATGGGTTTACATTTTCCCCTACAGTTTTCAATAAATCAAATTTTGCAACATGGCTAGCCTAGGCCTAGCCTATCCCTAGGCCTATGGCCGGAACTTGTTCGGGTGGGGGGGGGGGGGGTTCCAAAAGCTTTTTACAATGTTTTGTAGGGAATCGTAGGTTAGGGGGAGAGGGGGGGGGGGCGCAAAGCGTGTAGGCCTAGGCCTATGTTTGGCTAGGCCTACAAAACCTTTAGTCCTAACGTCGCTATTTTAAATAAAAACTACTTTCACCACAAGAGGACATTCATTTTTTATTTGTTACTATAACAGCAAAAACGTGATGATAAAAAGTTGGGGGCTACCAACCGAAAGAGTATCAGGCCTACAAGGTCAGCCCAAATGAAAAGTCTCTAGGCTAAAAGTTTTCTGGACCAGGTTTTATGTGTGACTTGGTTTGTTCGTAGATGACTTCGACTGCACATTGTGTTCCTTCTCACAGCATCTGGTACAAGATTTGCAGCTGTCGCAAGTTGAATAGGTGAGCATTGTTGATCCTGGTAGTTGTGTATCAGTAGGCCGCCTATGGAAATAGCAGCGGACCGTAGGTTAGACGAGGCCTGCTCAGAGACCTACTACATACCTACTGATAAGGCCTCTAAGGCTAAGAATTGCCTCATTGATTAGCACAGAAAAACAATGGTACAAGTTTAGCCCAAATGGAAAGTCTCTAGGCTTTAAGTTTTCTAGACCAGGTTTTATGTGTGATTTGTTTTGTTTGTAGATGACTTCGACTGCACATCGTGTTCCTTCCTCCAGCATCCGGTACAAGATTTGCAGCCGTCGCAAGTTGAATAGGTGAGCATTTTTTATCATTGTCGTTGTATCAGTAGCTTATGGAAATAAGCAGCGAGTAGCTGAGACGAGGCCAGATCAGAGACCGGTTCCATTCGGATTAGAGGGTTGTTCGCAGGCCATAGTACTCTCCTCGCTCCAAGTTACTCAGAACATGAAAAGTACCCTGGTTCCAACGAAAGAATGCCGACTGCTCGAAATTGTTTTCCCAACATAACAACTTTGTCAACTCTATTCATGCTAACTCAGCGTGGATCTTGCACACGGAGGAACTCTGTGACCTAGCACTGATAATTTCTGATTGTGTTGGTAAAAGATATTTCTCTTTCATACACCAAGGCGACATTTATTTTACCGCTCATTCATACTAAAAAAAAAAAAAAAAAAAGCATCTGCTTTCTTTCGTCAAAGCTAGTATGTTGTTTGTGTCACGTCTTCCTCTTATTCGTTTTTTTGTGTGAATCGAGTAACATCATCTTTATTAAAGATATCATGATTTCACTGCTCGGTCGTTTTAGGAGGAGATAGTTAGACTAGAGCAGGGTTGCCACTTTCAAGGATTTTATCCTTTTCTCAGGATTTTTAGAGTGTCTCAAGGATAACAGGTTTTGGGCAAAATCTTAGGATTTTTTACTGTCTTTAAAGAATACGGGTCATTCTCAAACGTAATGACCATATTGAAAAAAATGCTTGCAAGAAAAAATTATAACATAAAATTGGATGCCTCCTTTAACAATACATTATCCAATAATTTGTTCTTACAGCCCTAAAAGGGTTTATCTAAAAAAACAAATTTTTTTTACATACAAGCATTTTCATCAATCCAAGTGTACGAAAATGTCATGACTGTTACCGGACATAAAAGTGACAATTGATGTAAGAAGTTTATTTATTAAATCTATATTCATGTGCACAATAGTTTTAGTTACATTATCACACAAAACTAATACATTCAATAAAATATACATTTTATTTTAATCACTTTTTATAATACCAAAATGTCAAGAATTAAATTTCAAAACCTGGTAATTAACTTACTAATAATGGACAAATGGCAAATCAAATTTTATCAAGATCACTGTTAGCAATGAAGTATTAATATTATAAATAAGATTAAAAATGTGATTCAGTTATTTTAAACTTTAAATAAGACTTAATTTAATAATTAGCTCGGGTAACGGTGTTGACAAAAAGTAACAGTCTTGACAAAAAAGTTACTTTTCTAACAGTAATAATTTTTTTCTAAGATCATGTTGCTTGTTAGTGTACAAATCAGTCAACCTAAAGATAAAATCCATCTAATCCAACAAGTTTGTGTTGAGTTTAAAGTAAAGAGACACTACGGGTAACGGTCTTGACAAAAAGTAACATTCTTGACAAGTGATCACTGAAATCAATAAAAACAAGTGTTTTGTTACTTTTGAGTTGGCAATGAATTACAACCTCTCCCTTCAAAACACATCTACAGTTGCAGGAAATTAATGCAGTAATCCACGATGCCCTTGGTAATGTTACTTTTTGAAAGTAACATACCTGACAAGTAACATGCATGACATTTCAACTTCATTAATTCATTAGCTGTTAACAATCCCATTTGAAAAAGTAGGGTTATGTTTGCTATGAGCTGGAACTTGATTGTAACTTAACTCAATTGTTAAATAAAATATTAAATACAAATTAAATTGTTTTATCTTGGTAACATTCATGACATTGAATTAAAATACTCACCGTTAAAATGTTTACTTTTCAATTTTAAAGAGTTCTCATGTCAAAACAAACCAAACTTCCATGATGCCATGTCAGGAGCTGTTCTTTCTTCTTCTTCTAGATTGATCCACTGCCTTCTTGAAAAATTATTTAAACTCTTTTACAATGGTAACAGTCATGACATTATTATGATTGCCACATTAGGGACAAACACTTTCCACTAGTTATTGTTTGAAAATGTAAATTGTTAAAAAAAGTCACTAACACACAGTTATTAACTGTTATTTCTGCATTAATTCCAATCTAGAGACTAAATAAATTTTAGTCTTAAAGTCAAACATTTTACAAAAACACTTCTGGTTTTGAGGATAGGGACATGGGTTTTAACACATTTTGCAATACCCGACATTGAATTAAAGGTCAACCTTACAAGATAGAAGTGCAAAAATTCATGGAGCTAATAAAAACTATAAGTATTCTGAAAATGTACAACCAAAATTTATGCAAATCAATATCTTGATCTAAAAAAAAAATAATATTAAGGTGGGACAGCACAAGGGTCATTTTATTTGAGAATGACCCATACATAAAATTAATACATTTTTTTAAAATTCAGCTAAAAACGCAATGTAGACAGTAAAAGAATATCAGGTAGGCTAGGGTTACCATACGTCCGGTTAAAGCCGGACATGTCCTCTTTTTTGATGTCTGTCCGGGCGTCCGGGCGGTTTTTTCAAAATAATGCAAATGTCCGGTTATTTCACCCAATTCCATGCAGAGGCACATGCGCACCTTCCGCCCCCTCACTTACCATCCACCGACCGTAAACCGCCGAATACGAGCAGCCGATCATGTCCGAGTCCGAGCGTGTCACAACACGCCAGGCTGTGCAGCAAGCAGTGTACTATCACGTGATTTAGTTACCATTTTCGTACGTTTCGTGCCTTGTGTCCACGGCGTACGTTAGGAAGTGTTGTAGACCGAGGCCACTTGTCTTAGTTTTGTCATAAAATGTAGTGTTCATTTAAAAAATAACCCCTCAATTTAAAAGGTGTCGGCACCACTGTCCTTCCAAAAAATTTCGCCTCCGGCGGCTGGGGCTCTGCCCCAGACCCCTTGTAGACTGCGAATGTCTGTGAACGAAATGTCCTCTTTTTGCTGAGACACTTATGGTAGCCTAACCCTAAGGTAGGCCTACTAGTAAAAATAAACATAAGTGACTGCATAACATTTCCGGCAAGTGGTAGTTATGGTGAGTAAAAGTAAAACGTTAAAATATATTCGAAGAAAATTCCGATTCTTATGCGTTTTTGCACGTAATGTTGACTAAATTCTCGAAAATCAGACTGGTATAACATATTTTGGCATGAAACCTGAAAATTTGTAACATTCCCTCGCGGTTATAATATGCTAATGCTGAATAACTGTTTTCAAGGATTTCTCAGGATTTTTTTAGTTTCTTTCAAGGATAAAAAAATTGACTTGGTGGCAACCCTGGACTAGAGTAGGCCTAAGTTCTAGCTAAAACTAAAACAAATTACTTGTGATTATTGGAATTAAAATGTCTTCCTTATTTGTTGGTAACGTTGAAAATCATATCTCAATAGTATTTAAACGTATTTAGGCCTACTTAGTGATGTAAATTTCTCCATACAGGAGAAAATAGAGAAATCATGAGAATTTTTGGGAAAGATGCATGTTTTATTTTTTTAAAAGTAGATTGCACAGGTAGGACCTTGTTCTAGGCCTACTGAACTAAGTCCATAAGTGGCATACCTATCAATATCATCCATCTAGTCGGAATCATGCAAATGTTCTGATTCATCAAGGACTTCAAGGTATACAGAGATTTCATCGTCACTAACAAAAAACAAACTACCATCTGTGGGGTAGCTACGCTATTTGGCAAATCAGTCTCCACCACAGTGCCTGATTATATTGTTAGTTTCAAGGGGCTCAGCTTGGGCTGCATCTTTTTCTCTTAGGTGTTTGAGGTTATGCACAACAAATGTAATATTCCCAGCATCGGCGGCAGATAGTCGGTTACGTTTAGTACTGACTATGAAGGAGTAGGCCTACGTGCTAAAACTTCTCTTTTTTGCCACCACACAATCGGATCCAGATTTAAAATTCAACTTTTTAGAAGCGAAATAAAATTGTACTATGTAGACTAGGGCCTATCCATATGTTATTGTATTTATATTTTATAGGGCCTATTGTTATTTTTTAATTAAAATAATAGCTTTAAAAAATTCTCCCTGTTCTCCGACCTCGGAGAATTTCTCAAAGAAAATTCTTGGCTCACATCTCTAGGCCTCAACCCTCGACAATCCCACTCGCAAGCTCGCAATTTGCGAGTGAAAATTTGTTGCTTGCGAGTTGGAAAATTGACACTCGCAGATAACTTATCATGCGACCGCGCTTTTTTTACGATCTAGCATTTGAATCGCCGCGCCTGCAATACAACTACCGCGCATAACCTGATGCGCAGCATGGCCTGTTACCAACCACTCGCCAAAACCGATCTATCAAAAAGACAAGGTCAAGTTCCAGGCTACCCAACAACGCACGTGACAAAGAAAGAGACGCAACGCCTAAACTAGGCATAAAATCCACGCAAACGACGAAACCATTCTTAATATGTTTTTAACTTCATCTTACGTTATTGGAGAGAAATATGAGAATCCACCGACAGCCCTAAATCCCGTGCAACATCCTCCTGATAATAAGTGTAGGCTAACTGTGTAATAATGAAATCGTGAAACTTGTCTAGCATCTCGCAGACTTGCAAACGTCAGCTGCTAGGTTAAAATCACAATAGGGCCTAGGGCTAGGCCTACCGCGATCTTGGATGTAGTTTTATGAATCATAATAAACAAAAATAGTGTTTATTTTAATTATAAAATTAGTGACCTTGCCCATCCTAATGAAAACATAGACATAAATCTTGTAGGTGGTAGGCCTAGGTCTATTTGAACTCGCATTGTGCCGCGGTCCTAGCCTAGGCCTAACCCCTACTTCACATTGACCGAGGATCGAACTCTTATGACTTGACGTAAGGAGTTGTTAATGCAATATTAGCTTTCTGTTAATCGTTCTTTTAAGATTAGATGTCGCCTCAAATCGCGTTTTAGGCCACCAAATACAACACAACCCCAAAAAATTAATTTGCCACCGGCAGCTGGGGCTTCGCCCCAGGCCCCGGTTTACCCGCGCCACCTCGTTGAGAGTGGATATTACGTTTTGCGAGCATAGTACTTCTCGTGGATTTGTCGAGGGTTGCTAGGCCTACTCGATTATATTTATAGGCCACCCTCTAGTAATGGCCACACCCTTACTTTGACCACTGAAATTCTAAATAGTAGGACAAATAAATACTATTGACAAAAAAATAGCTTCACACAATGGCCGGGCACCCCACTCTTTGAACTTGCTAATTTTAAATTTCCCTGAGGCATAATATGATGAATATCTTACATACCGATTTGTACCACCAAAAAAAAAAATTTGCAGGAAAGACAATTGTTGGATGAGCAAAGCGAAGATTCCATTTCACTACACTGAAGAAAAAAATCCGGAATGTTTTTTTTTTTCTTTCTTTCTTTCTTTCTGTTTGTATTATTGTGTATCTGTGAGCACGATTCCGGCTAAACCGATACTCCAATTGCGATGAAATTTTATGGAGGCCTTCAAAATCTCTGAACGAAGAACTGCCACGTTTTTGAGCGCAATCGAAAAATTATTTTTCATGAAAATCGCAATTTTTCGATTTTTTTTTATTTTTAAAAAATTCTTCAACTTATAACACCTACATGCTTTATCCGAATGTAATGATTTTTTCACAGAACCTTAATTTTATAAATTTATATATTCGTGTGAAATTAAAGCGCAATAAAAAAATTATTTCTCATGTAAATTGCAATTTTACGATTTTTTCGATTTTTTAAAACTTTCTTCGACTTATAACACCTACATGCTTTATAGTGATTGTAATGATTTTTTCACAGAACCTTAATTTCATGAATTGATATATTCGTGTGAAATTTGAGCGCAATCAAAAAATAATTTTTTGTGTAAATAACAATTTTCCTTTTTTTTATTTTTTTATTTTACATTTCTTTGACTTATAACACTAACATGATTTGTCCGATTGTAACAATTTTTATACAGAACCTTTATTTTATAAATTAATATATTGGTGTGAAATTTGAGCTTTTTTTTGTTTAAAAAAATTACTCTCATCCAACAACGCGCCTGAAAAAGCGTTTGCGAAGCTTCCTAGTTACAAAAAATATTTTTTCTCTCAGCCAGCCTATAGAAAACTAGTTGAAAATTAATATCACTAAACACAACACCCTACGTTGAACGGTGTGCCTTGGCAAATTGAAGTTTGAAATTATTTTGAGGTGGCGATATTGGCCGTGTACCGGATCAGAAAAATTTGATTTTCTAAAAGAGCCTGGTTGAATAGCCTTAAGAGATTTTCTGAAATCTTAAGAGTCCTTCAACTTACCTACTTGAGATATTTTGAGCCTACTCTAATGATCTGAGAGAAAATTCGAGTAAAGTTAAAGTAATGGTCAGCTAACAGACCTTACGTAGGGTATAGTTCCTGTCCCTGGATTATTATTGGCTAATGTGCAATCAACCTCCAGTTGACAATACAGCATTCTGGGGCAAACACAAAATCACTTTTCTTATTTTGAGCAGCAAAATTTGCTCGTTTTGTAAAGCACAGAGAATTGTGAGGAATTCGATACCTAACCTGAAATAAGTAGAAACTCTGCATTCCCAATAATTGTGAAATTGCATAAATTGCAGTTTGTCATAACTTAAGCTACCAACACAAAGATGCATTTCATACACACAGCTCTATGCCAGACCTCGTGTTGTGTTTATTGGATGAGCGAAGCAAAGACTTCAATTTCACTGACCCTCCCAAAAAATTAGCTCGGGTGTTTTTTTTTTTTTTTGTATTTTTGTCTGTTTGTTTGCGCTCTACCGGGCAAACGGCATATGCGATGTTGATGAAAATTTGAGGGGACCTTCGAAATCTCTGAACTTAGACTTGCCACGTTTTTGGGTACAATCTATCTAATATTTCTTATGATGATCGTACTTAGGCCTACTTTTTTAGATTTTTAATGAGATATTTTCATGATATTTCACAAACGGCTACTCCGATCTTGATGAAACTTTATGGGAACATTTAAAATCACTGAAATTATACATGTTATGATTTTAGAGACATTTAAAGAATTATTTCTTGTAGAAATCGTACTTTTACGATTTTTTTCCCGGTTTTTAATACAAGATTTTCGTGACGTTTGAGCCAATTCCGATTTCTGACCAAACGGGTGGAGCTACAATGTTCATATTTTACATTGACATTAAGATTATGGTGATGTAGTGCCTTTCGAAAGAAAAAGTTCAAAAGTTGGTCAAAACTCATAGAAATAAAGATTTTAATATAGACTTAAGCCTTTTACAGGTGTATTATCAAGTAGGGCCTAACTATAGAAAAACTAGTAATGAGATCCCACTTGAAAAGGTAATCATTGTACAGAAATATTAAAAAAGCTCATCCATCAACGCGACTGGAAAAAGCGTTCGCTAAGAGTGGCCTAGTGTTAGCTAAAGTGTAAGTAGCCCTACTCACAGTACTGTTTATTTCAGGAATGATTGTCAAGACGTCGTCGTATGTCGCAGCTCCATCATCTCCAGACATCGTCCTGCACGTCGTCAGATCCAGCCGACTATTGAATAGGTGGTGTGTAAGTCAGTTCTTGGAACGGTTGATTTACTCCTAATCTAGAGATACGTTTTTTTAGCATTTATATTAGAATATTAAGCATAAATTTTTGACAAATTTACCATTTTACAGCGTCAATTGTTTTCCTTTCCACCAAACCCCTAAATGTAGGGTTTCTTGCACTTCTAATGGTGATAATATTATAAACATTTCAATTCAATATAATCACATAATAGTAAAACTAGTAAAACATTGCTAAACTAGTTCTCAATACGGGTAGTCATTAAAAACATTATTTTTTGTAAAATTATCATTTTGAATCATCAAAATTATCATTTTGTAGCATCAAAAACCTAAAATGCTAAAAAACCGTATCTCTAAATCCCCCCATCCTTCCTATTACGAGGTTTGCCCTGCATGCTTGGTACGGTGCTCGACTGTTGACTTGACGATATCATTTGTGTGCCCAGCTCAAGAAGTCATTACTTATGTTAGGTACCTAGTGATGTGACCTACTTACTTGTGTCAGTCAATGAAGTGATACTAATAATATCATTGAGTTACAGTCATGAAGAAGCACCAGCATGTTTGTGCCTAGTACACTAGCTCACACCACAGTTCACATTAACGATGCCGTGATTTGATGTATTAAATCATTTTACGATTAATCAATTTTAAATCAATTTTTGATAAGCCCGTATTAATATTTACTTTTGTCTAAGACTATTGAACACATTTCGTTGTGGTCATCTAGTTCCGATACTATTGTTTCTCAAGTGTCCATCATGACCGCTGTTGTGTCTGTCACACGGTGTTGTATTCTTAATCACGGTTAGTTAGCCAACACAGGCTGAACGGCAGCAAGTTAAATGTAATAATACTCTGTGGAGTGAACTGTGAAGTGGATCTAGTGTCTCCTGGTAGTTGGTGTGGTATAATATGTCAGTTTGGTACATGATACTTGATCACAGAGCTGCTCTTATTGACTTTCCTTGCACTGAGTAAAACAACATGGAAATAAGAAGGGTGACAGAGAACTCAAGACTTAACATTAGCATAGTGAAATGGTTAACAGTGGGTACAGAATGTGATTAGGGTTTTGTCTTAACTTTGTCTCTAAAAGAACGAATACCGTATTGGACCGAATATAGCACGATCTCAAATATAGGCTAACACGACCCATAGTTTTTTGGAATCATTTAAAAACAAATAAAAAAAAATTAGTTTTTACAAGAATTTTTTAAAATTTGCAATACAATGAATGAATATTCAAAATTTCTCGATTTGTTAAGTCGGGAAACACTCACTCCCGTAGGTGGAATTGTTATATTTAATACGATTCAGAAGTTAAAAAATCTATCCCGATCGGGGTTCGAACCCGAGTCTTATCACATTCCAGGTAGGCGCCTTAGCCAACTAGACCACCAAAACGGTAATTATTTAACTTCTGAATAGACCATTTTCAGAATTAACTGCGCATGCGCGCTCCGTTGCAAAGCATTATGAGAGAAAGGTGCATGTACACGCTAAAAGCCATATGGTTGGGATTGTGTCCGACTGCACCGCCATTGTTGGAAACGCAGTTCTCCACACACCCGAGCAAATCACATTTAGCATGTAAATGCCCTTTCTCCCATAATGCTTTGTGCGCACGATATAGAGGGCACTGATGATTTTGGAAATCGTCTATTGTAGTTGATTAAAAATATCCTAAAGTTTCACTCAAGACAACAAAACATTTTGACCAATCCTATGTGTAGGGCCAAGCACAAGCTCACATGGACAACCACTGTTCACCAGTCTGATTTAGGGATGACATTGATTCCAAAACATAAGAATCAATCATAGTAATCTAAGAATCGATTCCCCCAAAAAACTTTTTAATTGTACGCGCAGTTATTTTGGCGGTAATTTTCCGCGGAATGCGTGATACGTGACGATATTCCCGCGGTCTTTTTAGAATAATGACACGTTACCATTACCCATGAAGGAATGAATAACTTAAGGAGACAGCATGGCGTCATAAAACCCGTAGCCAGATTGAACGCTAATGGTGGTGGGAGCCATCGGCGGCATTTAACATAGTCTTCCTGAGAGCCTCGAACCCAAAGCAAGGTCAACTGTATTGTCACAGTTCATTTTTAAGCTATGAACATTCCAAAACAAAACAAACGGCACACATGAACAAAAATGACATTTCACCTTTTTATTATTCATTCTCATATTAATACAAGAGTTATTAATTGTTATCAATCCATTTTTTGACATATTATTAGTATCAGCTGTTTCAGTGCCGCCATTTTAGTCGTCAACAACGTTCTAAACGGCTACGATTCTTGCCACAACCACAGATAGCTCATGCTGTCTCCTTAGTATATTCCTTCCTCTGTGTCATTACCTAATGAGTAGGGATGACATCGGGTACTCGGGTACCCGACTCCTACCCGACTCCTATCGGAGTCGACTCCATTTTCAAGGAGTCGACCCCAAATTTTTTTATTTTTTTATTTTTATTTTTTTATTTTTCAAATGATAAATTGAATGAGATTGCACTTGTTGTCTCGTTAGTCGTTATCTTATCTCAAAACGTAAACATAAAAAATCAGCGAGAGTCTTGGCCGGGCCAAGAGACAAGCAAGCTAGCGGGTGGAGTTAGTTATTGGGATTTTAGGGCACAAAACAGTAAAGTTAACAGTGCCCATCGAGGGTGGGGGGGGGGGGGGGGCAACGACCCGAACAGCGTTGTGCAACGAGAGAGTGGGCTAAAAAAAACTTTTGCAAAAAAAATTAAAAAAAAAAAAAAAAAAAAAATTTTTTTTTGATTGCGGATTGGGGAGTCGACTCCTACCCGGTTCCAAAGGCTCCGGAGTCGACTCCAATATTTACTACCCGATGTCATCACTACTAATGAGTAACTTGGAATAAGTCATTGATTCATAGCAATTGTCGTAAAAGTTTGCCCCAATTAAGTCGCTAATATTTTTATCTGGGATTCAACTTTTAACAACGGCAACGGCGTTACCCATGTAGTTACCTATTTATGGCAACTTTTTTTGTAACAATGGAACATTATTTTTATAGTGAAAATCACAGAAAATATAACAGGCTCACATAGTAGGCCTGCAGTAATAATCACTGCCTCCTAGATGTTGCTCGTGGCTCCTTGTTCCCTGCCTGTTCACGCGCACAGTGTTAATTGTTGTCCTGGCAGCGCTAGTTATCGCTAGAGGTCCTTGAAAGTGGTTTTATTTTGTAGTGAATTTCGTTTTTAAAATTAAAAATTTCGTTGTTATTGGTTTAAAGCTGTATTTCAGTGGTTTTATCTATATTTACCAATTTATATGCGTGTAATATTCTTTCACGGCTCGCATATCATTCTAGCCACAAAACAAACAAGTTTGAATGTACTTATGTTCAGACTGGTGTAAATTACTACAAGTATATTCATCATTTTTTCTGAACTTTATTTTATAAAAACTTAGTTTGGTTGAACTATACTGCATAAAATATTGAAAATTACTCCGTAATTTAACAATAATTCCCATTTTTAGTGCTTTTCGTTGTTAAAAACATTAATTTTGTGAATTTCGGTGTTATTACGAAATTTACACCTATTTCGGTGTTTGGCGGTGATTCAATTTTGGCATTTTCTGGTTTAGATTTGATCAATTCAAGCTCATTTTGTGAAATTAAATGGTTAGCACATATTTCGGTTTTATCGTCAGTCATGAATTTCAAGGGGCTCTAGTTATCGCCCCCAAAAGCTCAGTTTTATTTGTGTTGTTGTTTACTTTGAACTTTTAAATTAAATTTAAATTAAATTAAAATTGAACATAGAAAGTCTGAATTTACAAAACACTAAGATGACATTTTAATCATCTCTACTTGACAACAAAAACAAAACAGAGCTTTTGGGGACGGTAACTAGCGCTAGAATGGTCAACAATCAAAACTTGTTGCGTGGACAGGCAGGGAACGAGGAGCCATGAGCAACATCTAGGAGGCAGTGGTAATAATAATATTCAGAATATTCGTCTTGTATGTGACTATTTCCTGCCGTTCGTCTAATACTTCATGATGAGTCAAGTAACACCTCTAAAACTAAAAAAAATAAAATGTTATACATATACCGTACCTATTAGGTACTCTAGGCCTGCCTTGCCTATAGGCCTAGGCCTACACTTTCCACTTTTCAGCTACGGTACAGTAAATTTTAAATTCATTTATTATGCTTCCAATTGGCATCATTCATTCAAACATTATTATTAGGCTATAGGCTAAAAATATTAAAAAATAAAAATATCTTAGCTACGGTATTATAATAATATACTATTTAAAAAAAGATAGCTTGGTCTACTCTACTTCACTTTTCAGTTTCTTTTAAAATCAGTTAACTCCCCTTTTAACTAGGCCTACATAGTAGGTATAGTTACTTTTAAAACCAATCAACTTTACTTTTAACGAGTTATTTTCATACACTAACTTGCCCACCCTACCCACACACTCAGCTTACAGATAGAAAGACTAGAAAATAATGATTTGCTAGACTGGAGAGAGAGGGTAGGAATTACTCATGCCTAACTTATTTCCATGTTTTTTCTCGGTGCCACCCACAGCCTTCTATTTCCCAGTTATTGGATGGATTATCAAATCATTTCTACAGATTCACTGCTACAAGGAAATTAGTGTAGCCCTACATGGTTCCAAGGTGAACCACGTGAATTGAATTGTATCACTTACGTAGATTGTCTCTCGTTGTGATGGATTAAGTGAAAATAATATTTCAACAGCATTGACTCTGGTTTTAAAACATATAGAAAATTGCTGACTCAATGTGGGTCCTACAGCTCTCATTGTTGGATCTAGATCACCGACTGAGTGGGTGAAGGTCATAAATTTGAAATGTTAGCTCATTTGCATTTTGTAATCCATCCATGTACTTGTGTGCGGAGGATTTGCTGCATGTGATAGCTATTCACATAAACAGCATTGCGTGACAAGCTCATGAAATATAAGTTGACGTCTATCAATCTCCTACTTGAGATGAGAGAGGAACGTCAATAGTTTGTGCCTTACGGAATATATTCAATATAATTTGCTCATTATAAATTGAAACCACCAATTACTAGAAGTTATATTAAAAGGATGAAACAATTTTAGATTAGATCAGATTAAAGATTAAAATTTGTAGGACTTTACTCAAAACAAAACAAAGATTACAATATTTCGAAGGTTAATCAACCATCTTCATCAGGTTTTTAATTTACTACAAGTCAATTCACTAATTATGATTGTTGATTGTTACTACCACCACTTATCAAAATCATGATTGGCTTTTAATTTTCATGTTGGCCAATTGTTTCATACTGTGCAGCAAAGCAATTAAATTTAATTTTTGTGATAGGCACTTGTTTTGAGTTTTACCAAAATTGGCCATTTGTTGTTTTGAATAAAATAAAATAAAACATAGTTTCGTAAACAGACCTCAGCTGCTAAGCGAAAGTTGACCTTAACGTAATTACTTGCTGTGTTTCATGTGATTTTTCATGTCAAACGCTCGCAAAGGTGTATTTAGTTTCTCGTCTCGTGCAACACAATATATATGTTTTTGTTTACCATAAGTTGCAATATTTCGATGCCAAGTGAACATCTAACTACAAATTTGCTGTTTATGTTAATAGTTTTAAATCTTCTGAGGTGGTGGCTTTATATTCCCTATTCATGGTCATTTGCAAATCACAGTCAGAGCTTTAAATTAAAATGTGTTTCTATTCTCCAAGAATCTGTCTTTCGAATTAATACAATACGGTAATCCTCTGGGCCCCGATTCATGTACATTTTTATCCCGGTATAAGCCGAGTAAGGTGGTATAAGTGTGACTATAACTCCGAATCCAATTCATGAAGACTTATCTCGCCTCGACCGGGGATAAGAAAATACATAAACAGATGGCGGACATTTTAAATTTTGCATCTATGTGTAAAACGAGAAGAGTAGTCATTACTCTCATAAAAACAAATCAGAAACCGCCCGGACCTAGGCCCAGATGTAGAAAATTATTCATAATACAACAGTGTAGGCCTAAAGTTCCATTAGACTATAGGACTACATTCAATTAATGCTAACATAACACGTTTGACAAGCCTAGGCCTCTCCTAGGCAACCCTAGACCTGCACGACCTTGTTCAGACACATCCCGCACAAATAACTAGTTTTGATTACTAAAAGCCTAATGCAGATAAAGAATGGTATGATAGTCCTAGGCTATTCCAAAATTTACGGCAATAATAAGCCTTTTCTTTTCTTTAAATGAATTCACGCAAACTCCTGTCACTAAATGAAAAAGTAAAACAAAAGATGGTGGAAATTTTCAGTGTTCTTTTGCTAATTTGCTGATTTTCATGGCTGTGGAATGCAGTGGAAAATAACATTTGTTGTGTCTGTTGTTGCTTTGGAAATTTTTGATTGGATGAGAGTTGCCCAGACTTAACCAGGCCTTATCCTGCCATGTCCTGCATTATACCGTCCTTATACCACCTATACCCGGGATAAATGTACATGAATCGGGGCCCAGAGGTTTCCTGACACCGTGATTTGCAAGTGGCCCTGGTTGTATGTGTTGTTCTCTAAGGCAGCTCTCTTGATTATGTATCATGTACCACTGACATACTTGCAATCAACAATATGTCTGTTCAATATGGCTACAACAATAAACTCAATCTAGATATTGGTAGGGCCTACCCTAAGGCCCTATATTATGAATTATCTTAAGTCATAGTGTTTCCCAGGTAAACTGCTTGAAACAGGTTTAGTTTTTGTCAAACCTTATTATATAAAGTGGGACAGGACAGACACATAGAGTGAGTGGAGTCCAATAGTTGATCAAGTTTTGATAGTGATAGGTTTGACATAATTATACAGTACTAGTAGTAGGCCTATATAAAACAACATGAATACTATTTTACTGGTAACCCAAGTATATAGGTATGCAGTTGTTTTGTGTCCTCATTAGTAACTTTTTAATCAATGAATTAGTAATTTTAAATGACAAAAAATGTCACTAAAATCAAATACTATAGAGAGATCAAACATAGAAAAATGAATTTTAAATTTTTGAACATGGCTGATATGACTAGTAATCAATAATCATGATTGTCACTTTGAATTACGTAGTTAAAAAGTCAATTTACAACATACGTATGTACGCGTAGGTTCATACTTGCTATTGTGCCTGAATGCTTGTTGGTACTTTCGGCTTATCCCTCTTTTCAATGCTGAAGGTTCCGGGTTCAAATCCTGGTTCCAGTAAGGTCTTCAACTTTCTAACTAGACTTGTGTATAATAATATTTGAGTGCACAAGTACCGGTACGTAAAAGGTTACTTTGGAGCCATCAATTAAACACATGCAAAATCATTTAGTAACTTGCATCCGAATGGGGTGACTGCTTATACATTTATTTTGATTCATTTACTGAACTTGACTTAAAGTATTGTTGGAATATTAGTTAACACACTAGCATCTGTTGAAGGTTATATTTCCCTGATTTGACAAAAACAAACCGATTTCAAGATGAATATTTTGATTTGATTTGCAATGAGAAGAGTACACATTCTTTCAAAGTAGTGTTTGGCAGTTTTTGTAACTGACTAGGATACCTAAACGTTGAATAAACAAAATAGATAAACTATTAAATATACTGGGAGGTTTCGATAATGAATTTAGCACAGAACGTAGCTCATCGTACATACTCCTTTTAGTATGTGCTTTGAGAACTAGAAACAGTCTTTATTGCTAGACCCAGATCTAGCATGATGGCATAGTTGGCCAAATGTGTGTATTTCAGAAGAAAATAGACTTTAGTTAAAACAGAATTATTACTTTTAGTTTTTATTTAATTGAAAATGAAATAGATTTTTGATCTTTTTAGTACTGATGAATATTTCACTTCAAATTTATCACAATGTGACTAATTTTAATATTTACAAAATGCAAGTATAAAATTCAAGAAACCTTGTTCTCTTTACCCTAATTTGTTTGTTTACAGTGAAAAATCAGTCGCTTTAGTTGTAAAACTTGAATAGAAGTTGACTTGATATTGATACCGTAAGGTAGGGCTTCACCCTACATATTACATAATCTTACCTGAAGTGGATAGTTTTCCATTGCCAACATAGATTCAGAAATAAATAGGGGAGGGGTATCTTGTAAAAAGGTGAAAATTTAAAAATAAATGTTGCCAAGTATTAAACATTACTTACAGACATTATTACTTTAAAGAATGTACTCTACTGTATTCCTATGCAAAAATACAATCATCTGTAAGCCTTATTGTTGTAGCCATCAACCAAATTATGTAGAACCTTGTTTGCTTTATTAACTTATTGCAATAAAAATGAACAGACCTATTGTTGTGGCCGACAGTTGTGAGAACTCATACATTGCGACCCAGAAGAACCAGGCTTCTTAGGGTGGTAGACCCCTGCAGTTACAGTTTTCAGTGATAACTTGAGACCGGGGACAAATATCTAAAAACTGATTGCAACAGTAATGTGGTTTTCTTTGAATTATACCTATAATGCTAGAAAAAATATTAAAATTTTATAATCAGTACGGTTTGTATTTTGATTATGCATTTAAGTAATTAAATGTCTAATTAAAAACTTACTTACCATAACATTACAATGTTTTTCCATGCAGACTATAGTTCTCCCAAAACCACATTACACAATGTTGGCAGGGGTCTGCTGCCTTAAAAACAAGAGCAATAATTGAGCTCATTGGCAACCCTCAAACTCTTCTGTGCTTGCTTGACCCTGGGAACGGGGGATCAGAGGCAGATTAGTCCCAGGCTAGGAGATTTTCTCGTCAATTCTGCTTTCACAACAAACATAATATATTTTCTTTTTGTAATTTGTATTTCCTTTTTGCTTCAAGTATTTGTTCTAGGGATGCTTACAATAATCAATAATACAATTTTTGTTAGCTTTTCAACCTATTCTAAGTTTCTTTTTACATTGCTGCTATTATGAAATGCATGGTGGCTAAAGCAAATAAAGGCCTGCGTTAATGACCCCCCCTGAAAGTTATTTTTGTGACTTGAGTTTGTAGACTTCAAATACAAATTTATTTATTTTATTGCAATCCTACTTTGTTTGGTAAATCAGTTTTGTAACTGAATGGGATGGACATGAAATAAATAAATGCAATTTCCAAAGCACTGAGAAAGGGTACTGTTTATTTTGCAAGCACAGAAGTACTTGAGGGTTTTTAATATGTAATAAAACTAGGAGCAATGATGGCCACTTAACCCCTGGAGGAGACCTAGTGTATTTGTTCTCATGGCTGCATCGGCCTGCATAGTGGTGTTGGCTATTTTCAATCTTTTGCTGCTCTCGCTACACTTAAACAGAGTGTTGTTTAGTTATTCCTCTTGCACAGACGGGATTGGCGGTTTTATTTGTGTGAACACTACCCATTGAAGTTGCTAGTTCTTGAACACACGGCCTAGTCCAATGGACTAGTCCGCGTTCGAGAACTAGCAACTGACGTAGTTGGTGGGCACTTTTGAAATTTTGCCGTCAATTCCGTCTCTGCTCTGGGGAGAACACTCTGTTTAAGTGAAAAGGTTCGGCTTGGGGGATGGTAGCTCTGAAGTGCAAAAAAGACTTAGGGAGTATAAAAAGCGCTTTTTTGGCGCATTTTTTGCTTATTTTGCATAAAATTTGTATTATTTGTATAATATTTCTATGTTTTATTTATAATTGTTGTATTTTATTTAATATTATTAATAAATTATATATTTTTCCAATGCAATTGTTATTATTAACTATTAATATTTAGTTAGTTATTATTAATTATTATTATGCTATCAAAAAATATATTATTATTATTATTAATGCTATCAAAAAATATACTAAGTCCATAAAGTAGGTCAACCAATAGTTGGCCTTGAAAAAAATGGCTAATCCATAAACTAGGTCAACTGCTAACCTTGCAAGGTTAGCAGCTGACCTAGTAAATGGTTAAGCCTAAAAGGTAGGCCAGGATGGCCTTGGAAAAAAAGACTATCTCCATAAATTAGGTCAATGCCCAAATTGCCTTATTTGGCAACCTTGGTTGCTACCAAGATTGCTTTCATAAGGCAACTTGAGCACTGAAAGAACATGGGAGAAAGTGTTAGTTACATGCTAAAGCAATGGGAATAAGAAGGTGCTAAGTACAAATGAATTATCACAACAACGGCATGGGTTAA
The DNA here is from genome assembly GCA_024449915.1 of Sweltsa coloradensis. Taxonomy (NCBI): domain Eukaryota; kingdom Metazoa; phylum Arthropoda; class Insecta; order Plecoptera; family Chloroperlidae; genus Sweltsa; species Sweltsa coloradensis. Next base: position 44,423 of record JAMZAV010000705.1, read on the forward strand.
ACAATATTTATTGCACAGTGCTGTACAATTATGCAACAATGTATAACATATTATGAACCGTGCAGTACAACTAGTGCCCACGGGGAAAAGAGACTATGTCCATGGCCTTGAAATTCCAAAGTGATAAGAATTAGCACATAGTCATCTTTAAAAGTACAATAAAACAATGGCATGGGTTAGACAGATATATTGGACAAAGTTGTGCAAGGAATGGTCACCGCAATAGATGCTATCTCCACGGCCTTGAAATTGCAAAGTGGCTAGGATTAGTCCATGGTCAGCTCACCAAATTTGTTTCAAAAGTAGACTGTTCGTTGTTTTGGCGAGTGATCGTGGCGTGGTAGGATGCAACATAGAAGTGCTGGGAGCGAAGTATGATGAAGCAGAGATGTTTGAAGTTCAGAGTGTAGATGCGCAGATATGTGCACCTCAACTATCTGAAACAACGACAACATAGATTCAGTTTCAAAATGGCAACATGTAAAGCCAGGGAAGCGGCATCGAAGAGCAATAAGCCTGGGCAATGAACTTGAAAATATGGAATTCTATTAACTTTTGCAAGTGGTGCCGGGGATCTGTGATAGAAACACAAACTATTAACATTCACAAAAAAATTTAAATGTTTAACTGGAACCCAAAAGCTCCCCCGATGTGAAACTGAAAGCATTTGATGTTTTTGATGTGTTGCGTTAATTATGTATCCAAAAATCAACAGGTTTCTTCGAGTAGTTTTATAAGATCAGCTTCTGGTATCCTACCTACACATCTATCAAATATATAGGCCTAAGTCACTTGGTCTTCCCAACTATTTAACCTTTTTTTATCAGTGTTTAACATTTCTCTAACAGATCTTGCAGTCATTTAAATGTTGTGGATTTTAAATTTACTGCATCGTCTAGAAGGCAGGACTAAGACGTTTTACATTGTTCAAAAGTAAATGCGCGAAAAAAAGATGATAAGCTTCGAAACCATAATAGAAATGCCAAAAATTGATATGGAAACTTTTAATTTAGGTACACTGTACACATCATACATTAAAAAATAAATATACACCTGTACTATGTTACATTTTGACAGTTTTGATTATGTGTAAACCAAAACTGAAATTACAAAATCACAAACTCAAACTGGATCGAACCCAGTCTCCCGCTTGCTTGATGGTTTGTGGTTAAAACGTCACCAGGCAAGCAGGACCGAGTTCATCCACAGTCGGTCGATTTTGTAAATTTTATTGTTTTCGCACAATGACACTCTTTAAAAAAATGTTCCTGCCACAATAAATCATGTAGTAAAGGTTGCCGTGTCGATGATACATGGCTGTGTCATAATTTCAAATTTACAATCGATTAATAATCTTTCATCGAGTTGTTTGTTCGATCGACGATGATCATGAATAAAATAAAATAAATTCATATGTTTAGTCGACCCACACAATCACTTAAACTGATTTTCAGTGGGGACGTTAAATTTAAAGCAGACCAAGCCAACCCTGTTGACGCCGACTCTCGACGAGCAAACAACGGCCAACTTGAGACTGGTATATTAAACAGGAAGCACCGACCAAACAGGCTGGATACGATTCCACACGCGGATAACATCAGAATCATCAGGGCTAATTGACGACTCAAAATGGGCGGAGCTTAAAACGATCGATAGGTCACGTGACTAGTATTGGGTATAAATCCTCATTTCGCAAGTTGGCGCCTGCTGAACGGCGCATCATTAATCACGCTCTAACTTTCATTATATTCATTATTTGGACAATACTTAAGTGAATAATATTTAGCAAATATATCATTCTTTGTAATAGCGATTATTTTGATTTTTTTACACAGTCGTTAGCTTGTTATAACAATGTACGCATCACACAAGTTAATTATCAATGACTTAAGTTTTCTCATTGATTAATTTGACAAAAAACTACTGATCGGATTTCGACAAGAATTCTTTGTAAAAATGCATCAGACTGTTTAGACAAGAAATATACTAACTTTCTAGATAGAAAGTGAACTGAACGAAAATTTACAGCATAGAGTAATATGCAGCGTGCACTTTTTCACGGCTCATCCGCACATCAAGAGTGCGTATTTTAGATAAAAACACATACCCTGCATATTACTCTATGCTGCAAAGTTTCGTTCAGTGCACTTTCTATGTAGTAAGTTAGTTTATTTCTTGTTTAAACAGTCTGATGCATATTTTTAAAGAGGTCTTGTCGAAATCCGATTAGTAGTTTTTTGTCAAATAAATTATTGAGAAAACTTTAGTCATTGATAAATAAATAAATAAATAAATTGGATTTAGAGTCTACCCACTCAGTTATATAACTGATTTTCAGTGGGGGACAGTATTTTCAGTGGGGGACAGTAATTTTCAGTGGGGGACACATGTATTATGCGTACATTGTTATAACAAGCTAACGACTGTGTAAAAAATTAATCAAAATAATCGCTATTACCTTCAAAGAATGATATATTTGCTAAATATTATTCATTTAAATATTGTCCAAATAATGAATAGAATAAAAGTTAGAGCGTGATAAGTGTTGCGCCGTGAAGCAGGTGTCAACTTGCGAAATGAGGATTTATACCAACTAATTCCGACGTGACGTCAGGAGGCGGGTACATTTAAAGTCGTCAATTGTGAACAACCTAAGAATTTATTTAGTGTTTACACATTCCTAAGCCAAGAAATGAAGGACTGAGTTCGTACATCAAAAGTTATAAATCATCTGTCTGAAGTGGGATTTGAACCCTGGACCTGCTGCATTGAAAGCAGAGACTCGAGCCACAAGACCAACTAACCATGACAATCTCTGATAAGGCGTTTAAAAGGGCCATTCAAGATCACTTAAGATGACAAATGGTTGCCTGATTGACCTATAGTTGACGACCACCGCTAAGACAAATGGATCTTTGATACCGGCATTAAACATTAGTTCATTTCATTTTTAACTATCATATTAATAAACTGTATCATCCATTTCACCATTATCATTATCGTCCTTTTATAAGAGAATTTATGTTATTTTATTATTTATTAATGTGTAGAATGGAACAGGATCACTGCGGTGAATGGGCCACAATAGGCCTGCTTTCCTGTTTCATTCTGTAATTTTTGTATAATGTGTACAAATTACAGAGACAAATAATAAATAAATAATAAATCATTAATCAATTATAGTAATCAATAATCAAAGTTTTAAAAACATTCACAAACTCTTTCATCAATGATTTCTTTGGTCTGAAACTATGACTTCAGGCTGTTCCACCCTGTTTTTCCATTTTCTAAAATTTGCAACTATGTGAAAATATAGTAAATGCAATTGAAACCTGGCACTATAAGAACACAAAAACAATTTTTTTCAAATTTTTCTGATCGGGTACCCGGTATATATTGCATCTTCAAAATAGTTTCAAACTGCAATAGCACATCGTTCAACGTAGATAGTTGTGTTTCTGTGACATTTATGTTTGATTGTTTTTCTTCGCTTTAAAGGGGCTAAAAACCCCCAAAATTATCTTTTACCACGTGATCTATAGCACAATACTACACTTAAATGACCGTTTAAAAATTATATCTTGTAACTGTGATTTAATACGAATTTTTTAATTTTTTTTAACCAGAAATTGGCAAAAATTGGTGTTTTGGAAAATTTCCTAAATCGGCTTTAACCTGATTCTTTTTTGGTCCACATAGATACTAGAGCTTAGTACCAATCTAAAATGCCAATTTTTTACATCGTGTCTTGGAACTGTGCCCAAATATACCCTCAAACACGCAAAACTATGCATTCCAAAATCACACCCCATCTTGGTAATCAGCATATTTTGACCGAACTACTTGCCCAAATTACAAAACAAAATATAGAGAATTTACAGAAAAGGCTGTCGAGTACGTCAATAATGACCAATGTTTTTTTGGATCAAAATCATCCAAGGTCACGGGGCATAAAGATCGTCCCCATGTTATTTCTTATGGGAGATTTTTGCCGATGGGACCTAGCTCGAAAAATGTCATGTTTGACAATTTTTTGGGAGGTCATGGTAGCCCCAATAATTTTTCTGTTAATTGCTAAATTCATTACTAGTTAGCTTGAATGAAATATATTTTTTGAGTTTAGCGGTTAAATACCCCTTTAACAAAGAGAAAACATGGGATTTTTCGGAATCGTAAACCCTGCGAATTTTTCCGTTTTCCGGTACAAATTGACAAAAAATACCGGTTATCTAAAAAATTTGTAGAAACATACCAAATTGTAAAATCCCATATTTTCTCTTTGTTAAAGCGAAGAAAAACAATCAAACATAAATGTCACAGAAACACAGCTATCTACGTTTTGAACGATGTGCTAGATACAATTGAAGTTTGAAACTATTTTGAAGATTCAATATATGCCGGGTGCTTGATCAGAAAAATTAAAAAAAAATATATTTTGGTGTTCTTATAGTGCCAGGTTTCTATTTCATCCACTACAGTTTTACATAGTTGCATATTTTAGAAAATGGAAAAACAGGTGGAACAGCCTTAAATTTTAAAAAATTATCGTAAATGAAAGAGAAGACAATTAATTGATTACGGATTGATAATCGATGGCAACCCTAGAAATGAGCCTAGCTGACGTGAAGTGGAGGCAGAGCTGTGATAGAAATAGTGAACACAATTCTATAAACAGTACTCTACCTCTACGTGACCTGCAGATCATAGATTGATTTTATGTATTTGTTTTTTTAGCACGTTGAGAATATAGGACCTGAATGATTTTTAGGCAAATTGCTGTTTGCTCGGCTGTGACACCACATGTGTCTGAAATTTTGAACATATGTCACAAAAGTGGAAATATAGGGCCCCACAGCAACACATTTCTTAAAATTTATTTTAAAATAATTTATAATATATAGTAATGAGTTTTCACGATTTTCGATTTTGTTGAAAATCCAAAATTGACTAGGCCTATATTAGTGATTTTTTCCAACTGATTAAGACCAAATGAAAATAAAAAAAACTGTAGGGCTGTCTATGCATGCTTTTTGACATTTGCAAAGCTTCATATTTGTTAGATGCTTCTTGGCCAAGCAACCAGCTATGTGCCAATCACCAATAATTATGTCCTGTTACTATTCGAGACGATGAGTGGTCATAAGACGAGGATGAAGGACAATTACAAAGAACCATACCTACTGCGGGATTCGAACCCGTGTCCCCTCTACGTGACCTCCAACAAGCTAATAAAAGTTCTCACTCGGCAATAGACGAGATATATAATTTCATGCCACGTCTTGCATTGTCTTACATTTGAAGGAATTAGTTGTACGTCTTCTTTCTCCACTTAAGCTAAGCTGCTCAACTATGAAAGTTGATTTTGCCTACTTTGAGATGTTCATCCTGTATATGCTACCCCAGTTTAGAAGTCCAAAGCTAGCAGAACCAAATAGCACGTATCTATTTAAATAAAATAAATAAATAAATTGTATTTTAGAGTCTACTCACTCAGTTATATAACTGATTTTCAGTGGGGGACTTTAAATCAAAGTGACCAAGCCAACCTTGTAGGCCCCGACGCAATCAACGAGTGACGGATAACCAACCAAAGATAGATATTTTTAATAAGAAATATAGCAATCAGTGGTATGGACAGTGCGAACACCCGCGGATCAACGCCAAAATCAACAGGGCCGATTCAGCTCAACTGTGAATTTATTATGTGCTTCGTTGCTAGGACGGCTCCAAAGTCACCGTTTACAAACTCCTAAGACAAGAACTGATGGACTTGAGTCCAAATCAGAAGTTAAAAAACTTCCGACTTTAGCGGGAATCGAACCCTGGACCTTCTGCATAGGAAGCAGATACGCTAACCAGAAGACCAAAGAGCCACACAAGACCAACGAACCACACATGCAATTTGATTTATTTTGCTTTTTGGAACTATTATTGCAATATTGCTATTCAAGACTTTGAGTGGCAATAAAAACCAATGCCTTATGCGGGATTCGAACCCGCGTCCCTTGGTGTAATATGCTGTGAACCTACATCCATGTCGTATGAGCTACCGCAGATTTGAAATTCAAAATATTGACTTATGACTAACAGCATCCATTTTCGGTAACAGTTTTAGAAGAGTAGTGCACTAATTTATTCATAATCAGTTTGCATAGTGACTTCTTAGCTGCTATAGCCTCATCATTTTCATTATGATTATTTTGCATTCAAATTTTAAATGCTGAACATTCTTGGCATATTGTAGCATCTACACAGTTCACCAGGCCTACCTACCTAACATTTAATACTATTAATTTTGACTTTTAACAGAATGTAAGATTTTTTGACTGCATAATGTAAATTATGTCACACTCGACAATGGCTGAAAATCTAGTTTCTATTATGTTGTCTGCAGTGTCTCATGTGGTTAGAGCATTGGTTCTAAGAGTATCACCAAGGGACATGGGTTCGAACCCTGCATAATACACGGAGTTGTGTAATTGTCCATCATCCTCATCTATTGATTGCTTATAAAGTATCAAACAGCACAATTGCACAAATACCAACATCAATCAATCAAATGTAATCAATGTAATTAACTAACACTGCAATTTTGTGATTGCAGAAGAAAAGTAGCTCTGGTTGTTACATTGTGGTGTTGGCCATCTAGTTTCTCTCTACACCGAAAGTACAGTAAACTCAAAATTAAATCTATTGTCAGGGCTCGAAAATTCCTATGCCCGAGTTGCCCGGGGCAACTAATACTCCAGGCACGGGCAACCAACAATTTGGTTAAAAACTCGAATCGCGTAAGATTTCACTAAGTAGAAACCTACTTTATCGACAGGCGACAGATGCTTGATGTAGTTCCAAGACTTGCCACAATCATGCACCACTACAATCGCATTCCGATCAATATCGACCTATCGACTTTACCCATAATTCAGTACGCCTATTCACAGCTGTCGAAAAAATGGAGATCTGAGACGTGTTTACCTTCTCCCGTTTCGTGAAATTCGAACCATTTTTGACACTTTAAAACCATTGCGTAATATTGAACCATTCTTAAATGGATTTACCGAACTTTTTTAACTGTAGGCCTAGTGGATTAGCTTCAACGTCTCGGCCTATGGCTTTAGCCACTTACAATTAACGAAGATGAGATAGCCTAGGAGTCATATGCCTGGGCTAGGGCCTAGGCCTAGCTAATGAACCTGCCAAAAAAAGTAAAATATGACCAAGAGTAGGCCTATGATAAAAAGCGGGGACCTAAAGTCGGAAAAGTTATTGACTATTGGCTATTGTTAAAATAAAGAAAGTTGTCGTACATATGTAAAAATAAAGAAAATTATTGTGTCAACCTTGAATTGAGTCTGGGCAACTAAAATTTTGGGCCACTTGCCCAGCTGGGCAAGTAGATTTTTTAAAATTTGTCGAGCCCTGATTGTACCTATTCTTGAATATTTTCCAACAACCATGTCGGTGTGGTAGAAAGCAGTGGCAGAAGAGAGACTAGGGTAAGGGGCATTTAGAGTTAAGTGTTAGTGAACAGTGAACCAGGAGAAATAATTCATGATGAGAGAATCATTTACATTAGTTTGTGAATCTTTTGGCGACAAATCAAATACACGAAGTACAGGGGCGTAACTACGGGGGGGCGAGGGGGGGGCGACCGCCCCCCCAAATTTAGTCAGAGTGGGGCGAAGGGGGGCACAATTTTGCGGCAAGGTTTTTGTAAACTGACAGTAAAACTGTCAATCTTCACAATTATATAAATTATCGACGAAACCAAGCTAAAACATAGTAAAAAAACGCCATTTGCAATGTTAAAAATCAAAAAATTTCTGGGGCTAAGTGCCCCAGACCCCAGCGGTGGTTTTAACGGTGTGCAAGGCTTGACAATTGTAAACCTGATCAGTCACGAAAGATAGCCGTACCAACCCAAATTTAATTAGTAGGGTAGGGTATGAGTGACACTTATTTTTAGAAAATGTATGAAGAGCCCATATTATGCGAATCAATTATATTACTTTAAAGGATCTTCTTCTATGATGTATTTTTTAAACTCACACAAATAATTTATCCAATATGGGAATTACTAGCACGCTTGTTACTTTGGGTTATTATGGGTAAAGTCTAAAAATATAATGGTGAAACGCATTTAGCCACGATTGCTCTAAATTACTCGCAGGTGACAGTGCAGCCTCCATAGCCGACATCTTTGGTGTATTTGGCACCACGAAAATAAAAACAAAATAGGAATTCCTAAATAAGAGAAAAAATATGAAATTATTTTCATAAGGATCTTAAACTGAGCAAAATTAAACTACCTTGAACAAAATGTTCCCGGAGGTTGTGCCCCCAAAGTCCCTGGATGAAGTCTACTTGTTAAAGCTTCGACCTATCAATTGCACTCCTGCAATGGTGTCATGCGAGTGTACGGCGTAGATCCAAAACGCAATATACCTTTCAGTAAACCTAAAACGAAATACAAATCAGGGTATAGGGTATACGCTGTATACGGTGCATATTATTATCCTCTCGCTGAAAAAATGAGGAAATCCAATGTCAAGTCAAAGCACATAATCTAATTTTGCAATCTCACCAATCATCAGTAACAAAATACAAACAACCGTGACAGAAACTAACAAATTTTTTTTTAAACATGCCTAAAACTCGTTAAAATCCTTCACACATTCTTAGAATCGGAAATTTTTTTCGGGGCTGTGCGCCCCGGACCCGCACTAGCTAAAGGGCCTTCCCCCGAGGCCCTCAATTGTGCTAAATCGTGTTCTTTACTCACGAAAGAGCGTACGCCCATAAATACATTTTTGATGACACCACTGCACACCTGATAGTGAGTTGAAAAGGCGCCACTGCCAGAACCGCACTAGTTGGGGGGGGGGGGGGGAGAGAGGTCCCCTAGACCCCCATTGTACCAGGATACATAGGTAATGTTTGTGGTTACAAAAATGTTCGCCCCCCCAAAAACAAGGGCTAGTTACGCCACTGACGAAGTGATTCCATCACTACCCACGTATACTCTATTTCTTACTAGTGACAGTTCCCGGTACGCTTCATTAAATGGGTAAGAAAACCGCACCCAAATACCGGCTCCCGAGTCGAGCAACCTTCCGAAATCTATCAATTTCTTTCCGATTTCACAATAAATTGGTTATTTGTCAATGGAATAACTAACTCCCTTATTAATATTGTGGAAGAAAATATTGATTTGCAGTCAGACACTAAATCAAAAAAATTCCAAAGGGTGACTTTTTTTAAGAAAATATCATATGCACGTTGGGGAAATTGTATCACTGCTCACGTGTACTCTATAGACAGTTGTGAAAATTGACAGTGACAGTTCCCTGTTCGGTTCATTAAACGAGTCAGAAAACCGCATGCAAAAGTCTCTCTCAGAGTCGTCCGTAAATCTATCAATTTCTATCCGATTACACAATGAATTGGTTATTTGTCAATGGAATAACTCATTAGTTTCTGGATTTGGTTGGTCGGGAAACACTCCCTCCCGTAGGTGTAATTGTTATTATTTACTACAATTCAGAAATTAAAAAAGTCCGCCCCAACTGGGAATCGAACCACGGATCTTCCGCATTCCAGGCAGGCGTCTTAACCACTAGACCATCAGGACGGGTGCATCTTAACCTCTAAATTGTAGTTACATTATACATCTGAATGGATGGAACAGTAGTGCAACAAAAAAAACTGTTGCCTTTGAACTGACTGTTTGGTGTCAAAAGTTTGTTTGTTGCGCTACTGTTCCATCCATTCAGATGTATAATGTAACTACAATTTAGAGGTTAAGATTTCCCCGTCCTGATGGTCTAGTGGTTAAGATGCCTGCCTGGAATGCGGGAGATCTGTGGTTCGATTCCCGGTTGGGGCGGACTTTTTTAATTTCTGAATTCTAGTAAATAATAACTCATTAATAGTCTAGAAGAAAATATTGGTTTTGAGTCCCGACACTTAATATCAACAAAATTCCAAAGGGGTTAAAGTTATTATATTGACAAAAATATCAAACGCACGTTGAGGAAATTGTATCACTGCTCACGTGTACTCTATAGACAGTTGTAAAGATTGATAGTGACAGTTTCCTGTTCGGTTCATTAAATGAGTAAGAAAACTGCATCCGAAAGTCCCGCTACGAGTCAAATAACCTTCCGAAATCTATCAATTTCTAACCGATTTCACAATAAATTGGATATTTGTCAATGGAATAACTCCCTTATTATATTTGAATGAGCAAAGCAAAGACTTCAATTTCACTGACCCCCAAAAAATTTAGCTCGGGTGTTGTTGTTTTTTGTTTTTTTGTCTGTTTGTTCGCTCTCTACCGGGCAAACGGCATATCCGATATTGATGAAATTGGAAGGGACCTTCGAAATCTCTGAACTTAGACTTGCTACGTTTTTGTGGTACAATCAAAGAAATATTTCTCATGAATATCATACTTTTACGATTTTTTTCGATTTTTAGTGCGATATTTTTGTGCATTTGGGCTGATCTGACCAAACGGATGGGGCTACAACGTTCATATTGTACATGGACATTAAGTAACGGTGATGTAGTAACTTTGAAAAAGGTTGAAAAGTTAGCCAGATCCATAGAAATAAAGCTTTAATATAAGTTTTTTACTGTTTAGTGCGATAGATTGTGCCATTTGGGCCGATTATGACCAAACAGGTGGGGCTAAAACGTTCATATTATACATGGACATTAAGTTATGGTGATGTAGTACCTTGAAAGAAAAAGTTGAAAAAGTTACTGAATCCATAGAAAATAAAGCTTTTATATAAGTTTTTTACAGTAAATTATAACATTGACAAGTAACAATAGAACTTGACAAAAATCACCTACATGCATGCAGCAAAGCACTTGCAAAAATAAGATATCCACGCAAACCAAAAACTTAAAAAAGCTCATCCTCAACACGGCGGACTTAGCGTTTCCTAGTCTAGAAAAATATTGATTTCGAGTCAGACACTAAATCACAAAATTCCAAAGTGACCGTTTTGAAGAAAATATCAAATGCACGTTGGGGCAATTGTATCACTGCCACAGTGTTCTCTATAGATAGTTGTGATAATTGACAGTGACAGTTCCTGTTCGGTTCATTACATGAGTAAGAAAACCGCATCCAAAAGTCCGGCTCCAAAGCCAAGTAACCTTCCGTAAATCTCTCAATTTCTATCCGATTTCACAATGAATTGGTTAGTTGCCAATGGAATAACTCCCTTATTAATATTCTAGAAGAAAATATTGATTTTTAGTCAGACCCTAAATCAACTTATTTGTCAGGTGTAAATTTTGTAAATTGTAAAAAAAATTACGAAACATTTAACGCATGATGTGGCAATTCTATCACTGCCCATGTGTACTCTATAGATAGTTGTGATTAGGGATGCACACAATAATCAATATTATCGATCGACAATCAATAACGGATATAATTTTGGTGATTAATACGATAACCAAAATTCATTAACAATTATCGAAATATCAAATTAATGGTCAATAGTGGCATGAACAAAGACTGAGAATATCTCAAGACGAGCGAGCGATAACCAACCAAAGATCGATTTTTTTAATAGGAAATATAGCAATCAGTGGTATGGACAGTGCAAACACCCGCGGATCAACACCAGAAAAAACTTGAAATTTATTTTGGGCTTTGTTGCTAGGATGGCCCAAAACCGTTTACTAATTCTAAAGACAAGAACTGATGGACTTGAGTCCAAATCAGAAGTTAAAAAACTTCTGACTTTAGCGGGAATCGAACCCTGGACCTTCTGCATTGGAAGCAGAGACGCTTACCACAAGACCAACGAGCCACACATGTCATGGTGTCACACTCAAGATTTATGTTTGAAAATGAGCTATGAGTCGATAATGGAAGCCAAACACATGACATCGAAGACAGCGAGGCACCAAACAGAACGCAATTGTATTGTTTTGATTTACACTTGCCACACTTGAGGTTCCACTTATAGGTCGGAATAGGCTTTGTTGGCAATATCGATATTATCGATAACATCGGTTCGATTATTTTGATAATTGATAATTGAAAAAGTATCGATGTGCATCCCTAGTTGTGATGATTGACGGCGACAGTTCCCGGTTCGGTTCATTAAAATGAGTAAGTAAACTGCATCCATATTATGACCGGATCTAAGTCGAGTAACCTGCCATAAATCTCTCAATTTCTATCAGATTTCACAATGAATTGTTTATTTGTAAAAGTAATATGTCCCTTACTAATATTCTAGAAGAAGATATTGATTTAGAGTCCTTCTCTAAATTGACAAATTTGCAAAGGGGTTAGCCTTTGTGAATTTTTTGCGAAAAAATAAACACATGATGGGGCATATCTATCACTGCCACGTGTACTCTATAAACACTGTTGTGATTGGAAGTGACACGTTCTTGGTTTGGTTCATTTAAGATTTAGAAAACCTCATGCGAAAGTCCAGCTACGAGTCGAGTAACCTTCCATAAATCTTTTAAATTCTATCCGATTTCACAATGAATTGGTTAATTGTCAATGGAATTTATTATTATTATTTATTGATTTATGTAAATCAATCCAGAAATTAAAAAAATCCATCTCGGAGGGGTATCGAACCCCGATCTCCCTATTGCCGGTCGTATGCTTTACCCCGAAGCTACAGATACGTTTAACTTCATCTGGATTGTTGGTGCATTGTAGATCTGAATAGATCTTATTGATGTTCTAAAAGAAAATATAAACTTTTGAGTTGGACCCTAAATCAGCAAATTTGCAAAGCCTTTGCGATTTTTTTTTACAAAAATGAAACTCACAATGTGGCAATCCGCGATGCAAAGATGATCCAGATAGCGCTTTTTGCGTTTTTTTTTTAAAGTTGCAGATTGATTCGCAAGCAGCACTGTAGATATTCATAGCCACAAAGATTGTAAAGCCAAGCTACATCGTTCAGTAGGCCTTGTATAATCTACATCGTTTGATGTGCAAACTAAGCTAGGCACCAAGCTGCTGGCTTTGGAAAAAGGACTTTATTTGATATTTGTTTGCGTTTTCTTTCAGTTATTTAGTACTATCATTTGTTTTTTTACAACATTCTACACGTATTGTTATTTATCAAAACACAAAAATTAACAATCCAGTAATTATTGTCACTGTCAGCACCACTACTCATGTACATCGCCAATTACATGTTGTGTTAAAAAAGAAGGCGGCCGTAATCTAGATGGCCCTTGTCTTTTCTCAATTTTTATAGCTACAGTGCTGCTTGCAAACCAGACGGCCACTAAAATTAGAAGCTGCCCTCTTTATCCGCTAGGTCGCATTGGTGTTTCTTTGCGTCGAGGATTCCATCGATCATTGCCCATGTGTACTCTACAGATAGTTGTGATGAATGGCTGAGAAGTTTCCGGTTTGGTTCATTTAATGAATAAGAAAACTGTATCCGATAATCTGGCTTCGAGTCGAGTAACCTACCGTAAATCTCTCAACTTCTATCCGATATCACAATGAATTGGATATCTGTTAATGGAATATCTCTTATTAGAATTCTAGACGGTTATTGAATTGATCGCCCCTTTTATTCTGGAGGTCAAATCTATAAATCCGTAAAATAAAACATCCTTACGTAGATAACCGCAGACTCCATTCCATTTTGAGACGATACAGAAGAAAAATCCGTCAAAAATCTTATATTTAAAGGGTTTGTTGTCTTTGTAAATTTTTTGTCTGTAAAATAAATGGACTGTAGAGCAAAATCTGTTCTGTGGATTGTGTATGTAGAGGATAAATTCTGTTGAAGAAAAACTAAATTTCTGTTGATTCCAGCATGTGATGCAAGGTTGACTTGGTTATTACTAATTAACAAACTCGGAAGCTTCGCAAACGCTTTTTCAGGCGCGATGTTGGATGAGCGTAATTTTTTTAAACAAAAAAAATCGTAAAATTGCGATTTCCATAAGAAATTATTTTTTGATTGCGTTCAAATTTCACACCAATATATTAATTTATAAAATAAAGGTTCTGTGAAAAAATCTTAACAATCGGATAAAGCATGTAGGTGTTATAAGTCGAAGAAAGTTAAAAAAAAAAAAAAATAAATAAAATTGCAATTTTCATGAGAAATATTTTTTTTATTGCGCTCGAATTTCACACGAATACATACATTAATAAAATAAAGGTTCTGTGAAAAAATCATTACATTCGGATAAAGTATGTAGGTGTTATAAGTCAAAGAATTTTTTTTTAAATCGAAAAAAATCGTAAAATTGCGATTTTCATGAGAAATAATTCTTCGATTGCGCTCAAAAACGTAGCAGTTCTTGGTTCAGAAATTTCAAAGGCCTCTATAAAATTTCATCGCAATTGGAGTATCGGTTTAGCCGGAATCGTGCTAACAGACACACAATAATACAAACAGAAAAAAAAAACGTTCCGGAGTTTTTTCTTTAGTGAAGTGAAATGGAATCTTCGCTTCGCTCGCTATTCTCATCCAATTATCATCATCCTATATAACGGATTTATTAACGAGGACAACAAAAAAATAGTTAGTTCAGTATTCTGTATTTTAATCATTTACAAAAGGCACAAGTGAAGCCAGCTGCAAATGAACCCCTGTACATTAAACTAGGAAAACGCTTAAGTCCCGCCGCGTTGTTGGATGAGCGTAATTGGTGAATTGAGCTGCCATGTGTTTTGCGGATTTTCTGTTGTTCTGTGAAAAAATCAGAACTTTGTTGAATTTTTTTTAAATTAAATCAAATTAAATAAAAAATTAACTTTTTTTTTTTTAATTAATCGTAATTTTAAAAAAAGAAAAAATAGTAATATTGAAATTTTCATAAGAAATAATTATTCGATTGCGCACAAATTTTACACGAATATATTAATTCTTAAAATTAAGGTTCTGTGAAAAAATCATTATAATCGGATAAAGCATGTAGGTGTTATAAGTCGAAGAAATTTTTTAAAAATCGAAAAAAATCGTAAAATTGCGATTTTCATGAGAAATAATTTTTCGATTGCGCTCAACAACGTGGCAGTTCTTAGTTCAGAGATTTCGAAGGCCTCCATAAAATTTCATCGCAATCGGAGTATCGGTTTAGCCGGAATCGTGTTAACAGACAGACAAAAATACAGAAAGAAAAAAAAAAAAAAAAAAAAACATTCCGGATTTTTTCTCCAGTGTAGTGAAATGGAATCTTCGCTTCGCTCGCTACGCTCGCTACGCTCATCCAATAAGCAACAAATATGTATTGGAACTTACCAGGGTGAAGCGACGAGATACAGTTGTGAACCGCTGGCGTTGATCATAGACTCCAAGGTCAGCTGGTTGTCGAGTCCACCGTCGCTCAGGTGGGCAGAGAAGTGAACAGTGTTCGGTGGGCGGTGCATCAGCCACAGGTACGCAACTGGGTATGAACAGTGTCAGGTGGGCGGTGCATCAGTCACAGGTACGCAACTAGGCATGAAAATAAACAGAGAAACCAGGGTTAGTTTCCTCGCAAGGTAAATCCTAACGATATAAATTAAAGAATGTTTTGTAATCAAAAACGTTTAGTTCAGACCATGACCATGTGCCCATGTCATTAGTATGTGAACATGCAATGAATACTCTACTCAAGTTTATTGAAAGTATATTGTTTTCAGTTTCTTGGTTTTCAAAGGTGAAATATAATTAATTAATGAAAATAAATAAAA
Organism: Sweltsa coloradensis; assembly: GCA_024449915.1. Taxonomy (NCBI): domain Eukaryota; kingdom Metazoa; phylum Arthropoda; class Insecta; order Plecoptera; family Chloroperlidae; genus Sweltsa; species Sweltsa coloradensis. The sequence goes on from JAMZAV010000705.1 coordinate 60,126, forward strand.
CTTTATAATAATGAAAAGCAATGAAATAATTTTAAATCTTGGCCTAAAAATTAACACGAGTGGAATGTATAAACAATTATTAAGTCCTGTATAGAAACTCACCAGTGCAAATGTGGAGAGATACAGGAAACAACTTAATGTGTTGATTGTAGACTCGAGGTAAGCTGGTTGGAGAGTCCACCGTTGCTTCGGTGGGCAGAGAAGACTTGTTCGGTAGGCGGTGTGTCAATTACAAACACAACTGCATCTGAAAATAACAAGACCAGAATAAGTTGTGAAAATCAAAATCAAATTGAATATTAAAGAACCCATATTGCGATTCATAATCTGAAATATTTCTGGATAATAAGGATTAGTACTAAATGTAATTTACTGTCATGTTTTTAGGAAAATAGCTTCTATTCATCTCAAAGCATAGGCCTTTTTGTCGAAACAATGTCCCCTACTGAAATCAATCACCCAATCTGAATATTCTTCAAGATCAAACTTCATTCTAAATTATATGCAAATAAAGCAAGTAATCAAATGATATTTGCAAGTCTCACAATAAGCTTATTCAGAAGATAGCCTAATCTACCAGAGCAGTGTTCCCCTGCACCCTATATAGTTTGTACTAGGAAAGCAGTTTACTCACGGATGATTTCTATGTGGAGGGTGGCGACGTAGAAGCTTCAGACGAGAGTGTCCTGGTCGTGCAACGCTGATCGCAGAGTAGCTGATACGAGGGTGGACTTCACGTAGCGGCTGCTCCGGTTGTCAGCGGTCTGGTCTGGTAGTTCGGTGTTGTGTCTGATGGATGGAAATAAACCATACACGGATTAGCCATGTGTACTATTGAACCGAGTATGTATGGGTCCAGTGGGTGCATGGGTGGGTGGGGGTGGCTGTTACCAGCAAATAAACCAGAAGCAATTTTCCTAAACTGCTTCTACTGAAAAATAACTGTGTACCGGCACTACAAAAAAGTTTTTTTTCCCCCAATAACTGAATGAATAAGTAAAAATGTAACCATCAAAAAAATTCTCCGTTGAGTAAATAAATAAAAATGTGATCGTATAAAGTAAAAAAATTGATGCCAGAATGGAGGGTGCTGACACAAAGAGTTAGACCAAGGAAACTTCGACTGAGGAGATCTGAATGTCCTAGATGTAGAAGCCCTACTACATGGTATACCATTGGTAGTGCCTACTGTGAGGGGTTGGGGGGGGGGGGGGAGCAAATATATTTCTGGTAGACCCTACACGATAATTTGACATTGTGAAGATCCACATACCGTCAGTGGCACTTCTTCGGTTCATTGGCCCCAAACAATTTTTGCTGGGAAAAGCCTAGGTTGGGTTGGGGGGGGAAGAGGGGGCGCGAAGCGCCGTGGTGAGGTTACCACACCAGTTTACAGCAACGTTAAAGTTTTTGTAGGTATAATTATACTTTAAAGTGATTCTAAAAAGCATGAAATAAGCATGAAAACCAAGTTGGGGCCCCTGAACCGAAAAACTACCCTGTCAGTTTACAAAACCTTGCTACTTTAAAATTTGCAGAACTACCCAGACAAGGCAGAACTGCCCACTTATATAGGCCCTGAACAACACGACTGGAGTCTGTACAACGTACACGATTTTGAAAAACGCGATGATCCGTCCGGACAGATACAGCTAGGAATGTGTACGTACGATGACTTGCCTCGTCTAGTACACGCTGATAACAAGTGCCGGTTGGTGCAGCCTAATTGCGCGCTCACATGTTTGACGGTTGACTTCAAAAAAAGCTCGGGAACATGCAGCCCCAAACCACGATATAAAAAACACCCACACAACTCGCAACAATGAGTTTAGATTAGGAATAAACGAGGACCGAGAAAAATACATTTTATATTAATTAGTATTCGGACTCGCGATTCACTATTGTTCCCGAAGACTAGTCAAAATTAAGATAATGTAGATGTGAGTGTACTATTAATAGTTTGAGAGATCTTACAATGAACGACTGGAAGAAAACTCTCCAGGGCGGCTGCTAATATTCCCTCGGGACGCGACAGGGACACGGGAGAGAACTAGGCACGTGACCTTGACCTGCGACCTTCAGACACAGACGCAGAATACCTGGCCCAGCCCACACATCTATTTTAATGCGTTGATCAATTTAGAAAACTTATGGAGACGATTTAAAAAGTTTAAAACAAGAATATAAAATCAGACTTGCGGGTGTCAAAGTGTCTAATCGAGAGAATCGGCAAACTAAACAGTTGTTTCGCTCCAAAGACAGAGTATAACACATAGAAGCATATTGCGCCACGTGGTAAGAAACAACTCGCTAACTTGGGAATCAAAATCAGCCTAATCTAGATTAGTAAAACAAAGATTCATTGTTAATCTAAGAGTCAACAATGCTGCTTTCACGTGGTATATTCTACCTATGAATGATTTGAAATTAAATTGCAAATATGATGCTTGGATCGAGACCATTAGGAGTCTACAAGGATTTCTGACGGTTGGAAAAGGCCAGTGCCATAGAAGTGATAAGAAATAATCAAGTCACATGGAATAGATTAAGTAATTACAATTGAATGCAATATTGTTGAATATTAATGAGCAATGCAGGTAGGAATGTTGCAATGGCTAGCAAGCGGACTCACCTCAGGCTTGGTCGGCGGGCTGCAGCCAGGACGAGGCGATGATGCGGCTGGCAGGTCTGGTTCAACAGCGACTGGGAACTCGTCGGCGAGCTCGTAGAATGTTGGAGACGCACGTAGGCCAGTGACGTAGGCCCAACTGATAAGGCCGCTCTGTCTGTGAGATAAACATGAACCTGCATTCCGCGTATCATATCAATGCGCGCGATAACGAACAATCTCTTCTCCATAATAATATGTTTGTTCCACATTCCACAATCAACCTCAACAAGAAATAGTCCGTCCGACCAGCAGTGGCGGAATTTCGTTTCATGGGCCGGCCCGCAAAATTTCTATGGGGTCCCCCCGAACAGATACATACATGCATAGGGCCAGTGTTGAATTCAGGGTTTTCATCCCGGGCGGGATATTTAATATCTTGGGAGTATTATATAGGGATTAAGCACGGGGTGTTGGGGGGACCTGTGCCCCCCAACAATACGAAAATTTTGAAAATCAGGTTTTTAGAGTGCGTTTGGTGCGTTTAAGAAAAAGTTGTGGGCTGAATGCAATACCAGAATAATGTAGTTTTTGTGAGTTGTTGTGGACGCTAAAAGTTCCTAAATATCCGCTAAATTTCATCTTCAAACGGCTAGATTCACAAAACGGTCATTTTAGCAACGGAAACAAATACTATATATTCCAAAAAGGGTGAAATACTGTTTTTTTACTGAGTTTTTTTTAACGGCCCCCTAAACGGCCTGGGCCCGCCCGCAGTTACGGGCCCTGCGGGCGCCTAGTTCCGCCACTGCCGACCAGGTGACCCATTAGGCTGACCAGACGCCCTGGTTTTCTCAGGACAGTCTTTGATTTCCAGGCACCTGTCCCGGTGTCCCGAGAGACGCCACCCGGGACGTTCATGTACCGGGTTTTCAATCCGGGGCATTTTTATAAATATAATCGTCATTCTCATACTTTTTACTACACTGAGCTTTTCGTTTTTCCTTTCTTGTAATTTCTCGGGAACTCCTTCGGTTGGGAGGGTCCAAAAGCTTTTTACGATGTTTTGTAGGGAATCGTAGGTTAGGAGGAGGGGGGAGGGGAGCGAAGCGAGTATGTTTTACAATATGTATGGCCTACTTGGTATATATTTCATTCAACACCAACGCGCTTCACGCAAAACATCGCAAACAGTATTTGGACCCCCCCTCTCCAACCGAACCTGCCCAGGGTCCAATGCATGTCCTTCTTCAGGTGTCTTACTTGGTACGTTGTTATGGGAAATAAGAATGTCCGTAATTAATACCCTGCATTCGCGTAAATCAATGGGAAAAACCTTCAGTCAGGATTGCCTATACCTCGACTGGATTCGAACCCGGGACCTCCCGAATCAGTCTCACCCTCTACGCTTGAGCTAACACTGTCGGTGAGCTTTTCGTTTGTATAGACCTCGCATTTTAAATAATTTTACCTATTTTATAAAAAACATTTATTGTTTTTAAACATCCTCTTATATAACTCGGATTTTAATTTAACTTTTGAGGTTTCAGCGTCAGGAACCATTAGAATGAACTACTATTTTTTTATTTGCTTTTATTTTATTTTTTTATTTTGTTTTTAGCTTTTAAGCTTATATCTGTACAAAATAAAATAAAATAAAAATTATATAAAAACTGTAATGTAAATTTAAATTTTGAAGAATAAAAGTGACATTATTAGTTCACATCGGGACATCGACCCGGCGAATAATATTTCCCAATAAAACAGTTTGAAAGCAAGATTATAATTTATATTCGAATATGAACTGAAACATGGAACACATATTTTAATCAAAATAAATTCTTACTTGTCAGTTCAGTTCCTGTTTTGTTAGCTAAGGCTATTATCCACCAGCTTACGACGATTAGCCTACATTTCGTATATATTTTGGATCGTCTTTTACAGGGAAATACTATTATATAATGTTCATATTAGTCATTATACGCATAACAAAGAAATGTAACCACCAGTGGTGGCTCAGAAATAAAGCGCTTGACTCTGATTCTGGACGTCCCGGCTTCGAATCCCATCGAGACCGGCAATCCTGACTGAAGTTTTTCTCCGAGGTTTTCCTCAGTCGTTAATGCGAATGCAATGGATTGAGTCCTCTTGAACAGCCCTCGGACATCCCTTCACAATTTTCCCAACTCCAATATACCTAGTTAGACACCCGAAGAGGGGCATGCATTGCACCCTGGGCAGGTTTACCATGAACATTTATTATTTACTAACAGGGAAAAGTGTCACATTTCAAAGTTTGCCAGTACTCTCCCTGTAGCCTATCCCCAGTAACTACCTAACCTACTCTACCCCGACTGGAATTACTCATTTCGTCCGTGATTGGTTTACACAAAGCGAAAGATTCCACCACATGAAAGCTAAACGTTTTGATTGTTCCTCACGAAGGTATATACTCGTTCACCTCCCAGGCTTTATTACCAGATCAAAGCGTCTCGGCTGTTAACTGCGCAGGCGCGGGAGGGTTTCATGATTTGTGCAGTAAAATAGATCGCCCTGGAAGAGAAGAGCGATACCCAATTTCCTCGACGGGACCTCGGCGGCGGCGTCCCGGCCCAGCCAGGGGCACAATGGGAGGGGGGGGGGGGGAGAGTGTCAAAGGACCTATATAATATGTATTGGAAAGACGAAATACAACACACGTCTTTTCAGTTTATGGCCGTGTCCTCTGGGTGGGCTGGGAGATTGGATGGTCACACTATAGCTGGCTAGGATCGGGGACGTATAGGCCGTGCCACCTTAGTTTACCGTGTCCTAGCACAGAGACGTTTTAACGCACTTTCACCACCATTTCGACAAAAAAACATTTCCATCTCACATAAATGGACAACACTTCTATTAATACATAATTATTTGAATGGAACATCTTTGGAGATGTACGACTATCTTATCTATAGGGAAAAGCAAGACAAAACATCGGCAAACAAGTTTCGATGTTGGCCGTGGAGAATCGGTAAATTCTTGTTTCTTACTATTAGGAACAAGAAAAAATATTAATCATTTCGTTTACGATGTTGTTATTATAAAATAAAAGCGTTTATAGACTCGCGAAATATCGTTGTGAGTTATTGTAAATTGTTATTTGTTTATCTATCCTATTCAGCTATGAAAACTGACAAAGCTAGACAATCTCAACCAGCAACAACTGGTCTTTATTTGGCTCGAAACTAAAGGATTCCCCTTTCCCCCGTCCCTAATCTAGAACCCACGTGTCTAGAACCCTTTACAGTATATAGAAGTTACTAGATTTTTTTTTTTTTTTATTGGATGAGCGAAGCGAAGACTTCAATTTCACTGACCCCCAAAAAATTTAGCTCGGGGGTTTTTTATTTTTTTGTTGTTTTTTTTTTTTTTGTTTGTTTTTTTTCTGTCTTTTGTTAACTCTCTACCAGGCAAACGGCATATCCGATCTTGATGAAAATTTGAGGGGACTTTCGAAATCTCTGAACTTAGAGTGTATTGTTTTTGGGTACAATCGAAGAAATATTTCACATGAATATCGTTCTTTTACGATTTTTTCGATTTTAGTGCGATATTTCGTGACATTTGGGCCGATTCTGACCAAACGGTAGGGTTACAACGTTCATATTATACATGGACATTAAGGTTATGGTGATGTAGTACCTTTGAAAGAAAAAGTTGAAAAAGTTAGCCGGAATTCATAGAAATAAAGCTTTTAATATAAGTTTTTTGATTTGTATGCGATATTTTCGTGCCATTTGGGCCAAATTCTGACCAAACGGGTGGGGCTACAACGTTCATATTATACATGGACATTAAGGTTATGTGATAAAGTACCTGTTGAAAGAAAAAGTTGACAAAGTTACCCAGAATCCATAGAAATAAAGCTTTTAATATAAGTTTTTAACGGTAAATAATAACAAATTGACAAGTAACAATAGAAACTTGACAACAATCACCTACAATGCGTGGGAAGCAAAACAAAGCAACAAAGCACTCGCAAAAGTAAAGATATCCCACGCAGACTAAAAACTTTAAAAAAGCTCATCCATCAACGCGGCGGGACTAGAGCGTTTTCCTAGTATATATATATAACTATTACAAGTCAGTTAAACTTATCGAACCTACTAGATTTAGAACATATATTAGAAGTGACTGAAGCATTCTAAAATCGACTAGAACCCTCATCACAGTTCTTGGAATAACTTTAAGGAAAAGTTCCTTTCAAAAAGTACAACAATCTTTTAGTCCAATCTAATTGCGTATCTATAAGTTGACAAGTACAGAAAGAAGTAGTAGCAGTTTATTTAGCAATTTTTGCTATATCACAATACATACACACATACAAGATTCGTGATGCTCATTATACAACTCGAACCATCAATAACCACGATTCATAATATTACAAACAATACAAGAGGGACACATGCCTCAGCATTACAAATCATTTTTCAATCACTGGCGTTGCTACAGGCTGTTTAAAAACGAAACGCACGCACAGACTTTACATTAACAGAATAAATATAAACACGTCCATATTAAATTTATTGGATGAGCGAAGCGAAGACTTCAATTTCACTGACCCCCAAAAAATTTAGCTCGGGTGTTTTGTTTTTTTTTGTCTGTTTGTTAACTCTCTACCAGGCAAACGGCTTATCCGATCTTGATGAAAATTGGAGGGGACCTTCGAAATCTCTGAACTTAGAGGTGTATTGTTTTTGGGTACAATCGAAGAAATATTTCTCATGAATATCGTACTTTTACGATTTTTTTTTCGATTTTTAGTGCGATATTTTCGTGACATTTGGGCCGATTCTGACCAAACGGGTGGGGCTACAACGTTCATATTTCACATGGTAATGTAATGGTAATGGTGGTAGGTAATGGTGATGTATTGTTTTTTGAAAGAAAAAGTTTTAAGAGTTAACCAGAATCCATAGAATAAAGGTTTTAACTATGAGTTTTTTTACGGTTTAGTGCGATATTTTCGTGCCATTTGGGCTACAGCGTTCATATTATACATGGACATTAAGATTATGGTGATGTAGTACCTTTTGAAAGAAAAAGTTGAAAAAGTTAGCCAGAATCCATAGAAATAAAGCTTTTAATATAAGTTTTTTACGGTAAATAATAACAGTTGACAAGTAACAATAGAAACTTGACAACAATCACCTATAATGCATAGGCAGCAAAGCAAAGCACTTGTAAAAGTAGAGATATCCCACGCAAACTTACAACTTAAAAAAAGGTCATCCATCAACGCGGCGGGACTTCAGCGTTTTCCTAGTTTATTAATTTGCCTACATGCTATGGCTACTACTGGCATGCTATCCCCTCGGTAGGTGACATAGCCTATACCCCTGACATTCTGCAAGTACTCGACCATATCGAATCGAAAGTATATTGACTCGTTCGATATATATCGCGGCTTGCCATTCGGGTGTATCACCCATGAAATCATGTCCGCTCAGATCCGGACCGACGGTGCATAAAAACGAACACTAAACAGGGCTGTTAAACAGTCGCTGGACAGATGGATTTTATGGCCACCATTATCTGGCTACTTTATTTGAGAGTAAATCAAGCTAGTTTGTTTCGTTGTGTGGGTGGCAGTTTAAAGCGAATAGGGGGAGATTTAATATTTGCATAGGGTATTCTAGAAATCAGTGGCGTAACTACGAGGGAGAGGAGGGGTGGGGGCGACCGCACCCAAATTTGGTGAGGGGGGACACAATTTTTATTTGATATGGGATTTATTGAGATATTTTACAAATATTTTATTTGCAATTTTTTCATACATCTTTTTAAGGTTTTTGTAAAAAAAAATCGTTAAAATACTCCAAGCACACTCTAAGAATCGAACAATTGGCGGGGCTTTACGTCCCGGACCCTCATAAGCTCCGGGCCTCCCCTCCAAACCTCTAATTGTACACAATCATGTACTTTACCCAGGAAAGTGCGTATAACTCATAAATTTATTTTTGTGTGACACCGCTACTGTATCCATGTTCACCCCTTTCAAAACTCGCGGAATACCATTCATCTTTTGAGGTTACACAAATGTTCTCCCCCAAAAAAAACAATGTCTGGTTCCGCCACTGCTAGATAATGTCGATTGTAAGTTTGATTGAGTTTTCGTGATGCCCACGCTCGTGTCTGAACACGCAATTACCGCGTGATTAATAGTCCACGTGAGAGCAATGTCGTGTGTTGGAAGGCCCGACCTCGAGCCCAGGCTGTGTCACCACCCGACCAGACCCGACCACGCCCGAGGATATAAATCAAAAGCCGGACACGGTTTGGCTTTTCACCGCATTCTTCCTTCGCGGTAACAACCAATGAGCTATTTCATTTGTTTTTATTAATATTGTGCCACATTCAGCCGTATAACATCTTTAAATTATTACTACACTTTAAAATGTCCATTTGTTTTAGGGTAAGTGTATATATATATACCTACCGTTGGTCAAAAAGTAACGTAAAAAGAGTCATAAATAACGTGGAATGATTAGGTTTGTTAGCTCTTGCGCGCCAGCAGATGTAATATCCGTTGTGAAATGCTTAGTTCGCCGAATATGGTTTTGAGCGAGGCATGTGTGGCGCACTTTTTGTTGGTCGCTTCGGCAGGGATGTGATTTGCTGCCAGCTACAAATCATATCGAAGCCGATTCCAAACCTCCAGAGTCGAAGGAGAATCTAGCAGCGAGGTAGAGTCAGCTGATGTCTTGGGTCGACGCCATCTTGGATACGAGCCAATCTCGTCATATACGAGATATTGTGACGTCATATGCATGGTCGCCATCTTAGAGCAAGGGCAAGCGCGTGTCAACATTTGTTGTGTTAGAAGGCAAGAGTGATCTTACTCGAGATTTCAACAATGCCAGTTTAATTGTATGTAGACCTAGAGATTTCAATATGATTTAGAGTTGTGTGTATGTTCCTGTAACTGCAAGGTACACAGTGTAAAATGCATAATGAAATCAAACGCGTAGTTCATGATCTTACTTGGATAAGAGTATTGAAGACTTTAATTTGACTACCTTAAAAAATGACTTTTTGTCTGTTTGATCGCTATATATAGCGGACAATCAGTTATAATCCGATGTTGATGACATTTTCAGGGAACCTTCAAAACCTCTACACTTAGAAGTGCCACGTTTTACTTTTAGGGCTCCGATTTTAGGCATGCCACGTTTATCAAACCACATAAATATTTCACTATAAAATTCTCAATATTAGGATTTTTTTCGAAGATTGGAATTCAAGAAATATCAACACAACTTCAAGAAGCGTTGGCGAAACGCCCTAGCATTAAACACAGTTTTAAATGTCATAAAAGTGGATTATTAACGTACCTATCCAAGCACTTTTCGTTTCAAACATTAGTAATTTTATACACTAGTAAACTGGTATTTTAACTCATCATTACACTAAAATTATAAACGAGATAAAACACCCTTATGCCTCATGTTTTCCCCAACATTTCACACTTAATGACGTCAAGATGCGAGTGTAAACATGAACTAACTACACTTTAGTTGCAAGTAAAACTATCCCCGCCTAAACCTGAGGCTGCACAACGCGAGTTTTAATTGTTGCTAGAGTGGTGGGAGAAGCTCTCAAGTCTTGAGAGTCTCCCAGGCTAATGAGCGAGGACTTGAGCCGGGAAGAATGTCACCGACCCCGAGGTTTTATAGTCGGAGCACTTGCTCGGCAGCCCGGGCGGGAAGATTGAAGAACATAAAGACCTAGATTGAGTTTCAACATCGCCCGTCTTTATTTTGTTTCCGCACTGGTTTACGATCGGACCGCCATTCCATATCGCCAGGTTATATCAATCTTGGCCCGCTAGTATAACTCTGATTAAAAACGTTTCATGGACAAGAAGAAAATATACGAAAACCGATATCAATTTGAAATATTAAATTCTATCTTCTCTCCCTAGTTCGGGTGATAAAAAAAGGCTGTGAAATACGAAGATCGATAGCCAATCAATAATCTATGTTTTGATCACGTGCTCGTAAAGCGGGTGTCGGATGCAATCTTGGCAATGAAGAATTCACGAGGTGTATAGCCCCGTGAATGTCGTAACTCTGTGCTGAGCGGGACGTGTTTTTTTCACGGCGCGAAATGAAAGTTGCGAATTTTCCCACGTTGTTTTGTGAGCGTTGTGGAGAGTTGCTGCCAACTGTTGGGGTGGGTTAAAAACAAATTACGCGCGCGGTTGGTTTTCTAGCTTTGCGTAACACTTTAACTGTGGAATGTCGACACCTTGCGGTCTCGCGTTGGGTGGGTGGGTGGGGGGGTAGGTGCGTGCGTGAGTGCGTAAGGGTTATTTCCATGTGTTTACGCTAGGGTGTGTACATGCTGGTTCATTAGTATATAATATATTCATGTGTGAAACTCGGAAGGATACAAAAACCTTCCTAAATCCTCTGTCGGGAAATGTGTGGTGTATAAAGATTCTCTGCAGCTGAACACAAAAATACAATAATTATAATGAAATTTATTTTCATTGGTTATCCACTAAAATGTTCAGGAATTGTGTTTACTTGCTTCTGTGTCCATCTATAATCTTCGTGCTATGTCTTTATATATAATGCCAAACGAAAATATTATTTCCATAAATTTCGTCACTTAGAACGCGTATTCTAACTCCACTTGCGAATTTTGGTGTCATGTTGAGTTACTTTTACTATTTTAGTGTTTCCCAACAATTAACTTTCACATGCAAAGTCATTAAAGGTGTTTTTGAATATCTATAATATGCACACACCAAATTATTTTCAACATTGGAGACAGAACACATGCATTATGATGAATTTTGAAACATCCAAAACTTTCATTGTTGTAAAATTTGGAGATAGAACACTTGCATTCTAATGGGACGATTTTGCTCTTTATAGATGAATACTGTTGAAGTTTAATTTCCCTAGCTGTTGTGAAAATGATACAAACCGAACTTAGTATATAAAGCCACTGGAACGAGACCAAAATTTTCTTTAGGACTGTGTTATCGTTTCTTTTATAGGCCCTACCAACACCTAGATAACTCATCCACGGACAAACTTTTTCGACAGTAATTAAACTATAACATTCTTTAGCTTTAGTCCTTCCCAATTCCTCCTCATCCGAGAGTAGCCTATACTTCCCGGTCCGCACTTGGGCGTCGTGGTTTATGCTTTCTTAAGAGCCACACAACGAGAGTAAAACAATGTTAAAAGATTCGCTGTTTTTACCGATGTTTTGAGAAGGTGCAGGGAGTACAAGGAGGACGCGTCATGCTAGTCATGAGCCGGAGAAGCAACACAAATCCCTGTCCGCAATCTCTCCTCTCCTCTCTCCTCTCTCTCTCTCTCTCTCTCTCTCTCCTCTCGCGGCTTCGTGGTCGGGAATTACACAGCGCTCTCTTGAGCAGAATGGTGATTCTATTTCTACACAACAAGGTGCTTCCTGGGAAATTTATAGCCGAGAACAACTGGAGAAATAAAACTGTGTAGAGTCGAATTGAAAAAGTTAAACTTTTGCGAGTTTTCAAAACATTCCAAGTGAAAATAAAAATAAGGTTATGTGCGTCATATGAACAATGCGGCGGAATATGAATGAGGTGTTGTACCTAGTGTGGTCATGCAAACAGCCGAGTTAAAAGTTTTAAATGAGTTAGGCTCGTTAGGAGAGAAGTAGATATGATAGATAATCGTCTTATTTCAAGCGGTTAAGGCCAGCTAAGCTTTTCAACATTCCAAGTTAAAATTTAAATAAGTTTCAGTTTCTATATTGTAAATGCGGCAGTTAATTAATGAAATATTTGATAAAATAGCGTTGGTTATTAAACGCCATTAAAAGTTTTAACATATTAACGTATCTAGGAGAGAAGTAAGGGAATTGCTACAGAAGTTAAGAAAAGAAAAGAGCTATATGTGAGTTAGAGCATGTGCAGTAGATTAGCAGATTCCGATGGAGGGGTGGAAAAAAGTAGAATTTTACTCTAAGAGATATGTAAGAAGAGAGAGAGAGAGAGAGAGAGAGAGAGACGATAACATATTACATGCTTCACCGCGGTGTTAGCCGTGCCTGCATAGCATGTTCCTACGAACACATTAAATCGGGTTTAAACACTTGAAATAGTTTCAACCCGTGTCTAATTTCCGACTTACTTATTACAGACTTCTAGAGATTTAGAGAATTTGCCATCATTAATGCGAACATACGATGAAAAGCAGCCTGATTGAATCGTTGATGTTGGATCGATTCAACCGCCGCGATTGAACATCAGCGAGTGTCAAACGTTTTATGCTTTTCCGAACCACTCTTTTTGGTTTTTCGATCAGACTCTCCATAAACACAGTCTATCTGAACCGTAAAACAAAGACTGTACTAGGGTGTAAATAAAAATAAGATGCATAAACTCGATGACTTTAAACCAGGGCAGCACATAAACTAGACGAATCGCATAACTGCCACGTCAGCACCTGGCAACACCTCCAGAAGGGAACGAACTAAGTAGGTTGTAGGATTTGCAAGTGTAAGGGCGTCTCACGGTAATGGCAATGCCAGTCAATATGCTTCAGCTGACACCTCTATAAGTATTCGATCTTGATCCTTCCTGGGGTAATAAAACTCTAGATTTATAGAGACATTCGTTTATAGCAGCGCATTTCCTAAAGCGTGAATTTCAATTCGTTAAAAGACTAAACGAAAAGTATAATGACTTTTCCATTCTAAATTGGATTAATTTGAATTTGAATTTCCATTTCCAAAATTTCCAAGATGGCAGCCAATGTTCTTGTCCGATTTTAGGGGAATTTTCAATCTTTCTGTAAGGTATGTAGAGAAATTAATTAGCCCGAATGTTGGTTCTGAACGGTCTGAAAGTGTCCTGGGTAACGACCTAGCTCATCGAGCGGCGGGCGAGAGTTATTTATTGGCAATTAAATGATTTTACGTTTATTAATTCCCCCTTCATTTGATCACCCCGCCAGATGGCAGGCAATCTATTTGTGTAAGTGGCTCTTGCTTAAAACACCAGGACTAAGGCCGTCAGATGGATTTGGATGGATTAATTTAAATGGTATATTTCAGCTTTTAATTGCTACGTGAGCCTTGTGTAAGTGTAAGACATTTTACTCACGTGTCCAGTATAAGAAGAAATGTGAAGTTAGTAAAAATTAAATTAAATTTTTACTGCGAATTAACCTGTGGTGATATATGGTTGCGAATCTGCATTGATGTTGCGGATAGGACAATGTTAAGAGATGTCCGAGGGCTGTTTAAGAGGACTCAATCCTTTGAATTCGTATTAACGACCGAGGAAAACTTGAAAAACTCATGGATTGACTTGCATTAGGATTCTAGGCCGAGATTCACCGAATCAGAGTCAAGTACTTACAAGGGGATTTAACCTATTGGGCAATATTGAGGGGATGGAGGGCATATTTAGTGGGATTCGTGGAGCATGTTCATCCACAAGATTCACGCAAGGGGGGCAGTGGGCGTGGCCCTCATAATTAATTTCGTAAATCCGGCTTTGAGTGCATTTGGTGCGTTTAGAAAAATGGTTGTGGTTAAGAATCTCAGTACCAATGTCTGTGTACGCCCTATTTCTTCGTCGTCATTCGAACTTTATTTATCACACCTGTAGTGGCAACATTAAGTTTGACTAACCAATGTGAGATAATAAAGAGCATTAAGGCAGACTTACGATTTCTATAATAAAGGTGGGTTTTAACTGGTTTTAAATAGGTTCAATCACGATCAAAAGCTGTTTATATGTAATCTCAATAATGGGCAATTGGAAGTAAATTATTTATTCAATTACGAATTCGGGGCCCCTAGCCACGTCCGGGATACTTGGCGCTCAGCGTTTCGCAAAGGTTCTGACCAGGGACCAACCCTGAAGTCGCAGTATCTCAACTAATTCTCGTCTTCAATCTCCTCTTCTGGTAATTGTGCTTACGCGCGTGATCGAACCATTAAGTTACCGACTGAGTGCGATTCGAGTTCCACTTTTCAAAGTCCTCTTTGTCACAACGTCCTTCGCCTCAACTCTGTCCAATCAGATAGTTTTTGACACCCTCACTACTAGTTCAAGCCATACTTCTCCGGAAGAACAATTACCATTCAAAAAATCTTGATGAAAAAAAACATTTTTCTTACTTCCTTAAAAGCCATTTAATGATTATAAATATGTCAAAGTAAAATTTGCTATTTACTGAGGATATGCCTGCTTACAATTACTGAAAACGATGCAATAATTTAATCAATTAATATGCAGTTGAATCCAGGGGCAAATTTCTCGTTTGGTTAGCCCGATAACCTGTTCCTTCACAGGCGGTGGATTACGACCCTAGAAGGTTCCGCGATGTTCGGTATAATCACCCCCAGTTTGGGGACAAATCTTCTTTGCGTAAAAGCCTTTTATTGGACCTACAATCTAGGGGACGTTAGACCCCCAAACCCTCCTCAGTCGAGCCCTTACCTGTACACGGACACGCAACAATGATCACCATCACAAAAAATACTGTTGAGTAAAAAAAACATTTTTTCTATAAACTTTACGCATTTAAAACAACAACATATTCAATCATTATTAATTATGTTGATTTAACGGTAAAATCTCTGTGATTTGAGGGCTGAAGAGGGCATATGCCCTGCATTATCCATCCCTTTCCTTCACTGGAAAACGAATGACAATAATACATTTAAATTAATTAATCAATGCAATTTGAGTTTAGTGGGAATATTTCTCGACTTGGTTCGTCGGGCAACACTCCCTTTATAGATGAAATTGTTATTATTTTATACGATAGAATATAAAATGTTACCATCTCGATAGTCTAGTTGGCTAAGACACCTACCTTGAATGTGGGAGACTCGGGTTCGAACCCCGATAGGGATTTATTTTTTACCTTCTGTATTGTATTAAATATGAGTGGGAATAGTGGTATCGACGCTATTTTTATTGAAATCTCTGAACTTGGTCAGGATAGATAAACTAGAGTCCGCGGTGGTTGATGCGTTTGCGTGGTTTCAAATCCAGCATGATGCATGTTCTGTATTATTTGTCCCGCATTCGTTAATTTAATACGAGTACGACTCCAAATAAAAGTAGGCCTAGTGATTATAGCTTTTTAGTTCTCAATTTACATTGAAACTAATACTCATTAGTGAGAAATTGTAAATTTAAAATAATGGAAGAGCGATGCCATTTGGAATGAGATGTTGAGATTTAGCTGTTGATATTATCAATGAAGTCATAAAAAAGGATAAACTTATAAATCTAAAGGTGTATTCTGCCAAGTACGGTTTTCGTACTACGTACTATTTATTTCCGCATCTGTTTCCCGACGTTTCGTCTGCACTGTCACGTACATTCCCAAGGTGTAGATATACAAATCTTGGTATACTAGATTGCCGCCCGAGGAAGCCCATGCGACTTTTAGTTTTAGGGCGAAGGTCCGAAGCGTGAGGGACAAAGTGACGTGAGTTCAAATCCCGCATAATGCATAGTACTAAATTTATATAATTTCCCTTTATCTACATCGGATCGAAATCCAATAACACATCGCATTAAACAAAGCCCCCAATCATATTTACTTGTTTATGAAATGAATTAGTTTTGTGTCACTTTTTATTGAAGTATTATAAATTGTCATATGCTGCTAGCTAGAAGCCGGGCTTCACATTAGTGCCAAGTGTGACCGATACAATATCTTCTTGTTTCGAACTCTCATATAACAGATTGATACGGCTTGAGTCTCGCTAGTTAGTATGCGAGGTCAGGCTCGCCCTCGTAAGTTGGCTCGGAGAAATGTCAGGTTAAGATTGATATTATATGCAGTAAAGTACATGGTTTGCATGAGCATACTGCGCTATGTCCCCCACGTGCAAGGGTCATGCAACAGATACACGGAGGAAGACACATTGCAAAGAAATACTGCATCCGGGGAACAGAAATTAATTATGTTTGGTGCTTATGACTTATTACTCGGGGAGTAAAGTACATGGTTATAATTTAAATTATTATTCCGGAATGAGAATAGTGTTCTTCTACTTGTTTTGAGCTTGTGTATCCACTAAATTATATTATTGTCTACGTGTGTCTCGCGTACTTTACTAGCACTGTTGTACTTGTAGGTGCCTAAAACAGCAGTTGTTTAGATTAGATTGAAACAAATAGCTTCATGGTTCCACTACTTGTTGGAACTAACAACCCCGTGGAAATTTAATGAAAATTTTTTGAAAATATGGGGTGCAATCTTCACTAAAACTCAAAATGTATTCTTCATTTTAAGTATTATATGTACGTGGTCTTGACCTATAAGAATGACTTTAAATATATTATATGTACTAAATTTTAAATTCATAAATATAAAATGCGTAAATAAATAAATAATTAAGTAAAATATATTAAAAGATAGAGAAGAAAATATATTCCTACAAATGTCTATAGAGAGCATTTATTTTTCCCTTTCCATCTCATCCCTGAATGTGGGGGTTTCTTGCTCATCTATTGGTAAATGATGAATTATAGAAACATTTTATTTCAATGTAGTCACATAAAACACTAGAATATGTTGCTAAACTATAGGTATCAATAATTATTTAAAAATCATTATTTTTAGTAAAATTACATTTGTTGCATCAAAAAACTAAAACGCTAAAAAAGCGTATCTCTATCCATTTTAAGCAGTACATGTGTAAACCTACATATATTTTTTAGAGAAACAAAAACAACTCATATTTTAATTGAATTCTTAATTTTGATCGTGATACAAATAGATACACAAGTTTCTGAGAGAGCATCACTCTCAGTTCTCTCTCTCTCTCTCCCTCTCTCTCCAGCCCATCTGAGTCGGTTGCCAGCCAAGTTACTCTCGCATCATCCCCAGAGACCTAGACTGTTTCCCAACAACAAGACGGAATATATCAAAACATATGTGCGCCCGTGAGGTGCTGCCAAACTGACCCTCACCCTGGACGACTGCCAATAAGGTTTAGAGAGGAGATACATATCGAATACAAGCGATCACACGCGTGACACTAACCCACTGAGAATAGAGGGGAAATCAATCATGGAAATACAACCACGTCTTCCAACAACCGCACCCTTCAAGTGAAAACTTGTAGAGAATTTTACAATAATACGCGGGATCAAGAAATCTGTGGTTTACATTCTTACACTGGTAATTACACCAATGATGATAAGCAAAGTCGTATTGAAAAAATCAGTTCACACAGAACAGCAAAACCACCCGTTAAATATTTATGATTTACCTAATATTTCGGGCTATGAAGGTTTCAAGTTTGAAATAAATACGATAGATTGATTTTGTTGTTTGAAATGGGTAATAATATAAAATGTTATCTACTGTCCAAGGTGAGCGCAGTTCGGTTCCTACACTATAGGCCTCAACAAAGGAAATTATCACAATTCGCAAGAAATTAGTCAAGAGACGACACACATGAGGAAAGTCAATGCACTTCGAGATAAAATACATTTTGAATTCCCCAAATTACTGAACTTTCGTTATATTGCCTTCCTTATGCAAACTGTTGTTTTCTATAGCACATTTTCGTACTACGTTAATAACTGAAAATATATTTTAGTTACCATTCTAAACCAGACAGTTAAGTTTTTAACTATCAAATTATATTGCACTTTTCAGTTAGGCATATTTTATTTTGATGTATCTGTTAGTATTTAAAATCCATTTGCCTTGTATTACTTTTCTATTTGGTTCAATTTCAACGTTTAGATACTATATAAACTTGCTTTTGTTGAATAATCTTTTACGTGTAAAATACAGTGAATCATGCACTAAGTATTAAATGAAATTCATCATGGTTTAGTAGCGAGAGTAATAATGATACAATACTTAACTAAGTAAACTTCAAGTTTAGTCTCGTGAACTCATAAACAAACATACAAGGTATAACTGATGCAGGCGAGTTGGTCGGACTATAGACTTGTTTACGGTTCACTTGGCCAACTCAAATAGCCTTGGGTCATGAGTCATCAAACATTTACTACACTGTTAGCCCTGCATCTTTGCTTTTACAGCCTACACTGTTATAGAGAGCTAATTATTATTTGTAACGAAGGATGCATTAATTAACGATCAAACCCAAAGAGGTTTGTGTTGAGAACATAGCAGAGGTGATATAAGTGTTTCATTGTTGTTGCTTCCTTCACTCCACTCCACGCATGAAAGTATTATCAAGAGGGATTCTTAAATATGATTAGCATGACGAGGCAACAAAGAAGAAGGGGGGGGGGGAATCAACGAGCGGGCATTTCACAGCGAGCTCTTTCATTCAATATCTGAAGAAAACAACGTTGAGAAGCGAAGTGATTCAATTCGCTTTACGAAATGAAGTCATTCTGTAGATTGGGTTTTTCTTTCATTCATTTTATTCAATAATTTCCCTTTTCTCGGATGTTTCTGCCTTTTTCCAGAGAAGATGTTTTACATTTGACAACTCACTTATAAAAGCAGAAGAAATATTCTGTTACGTTTATTAGTCTTTTTTGTTATTTACGAGAACAAAATCACATAATTTTATCTCTAGTCTTTCGCTTACAGACGGGAGCTTATTTTATGACGGCCGTTTGACGATACTGAGCGTTTTGTATTTGTAGAAACGTCAATAGAGATGTTTTTCGATTCTGTCCCGAGATCATTATAAGCAGGTACTTATTGTACAAAGATTTATAAAATAGTCTATTCTTTTTAAGCCTACATCGGGTGTATACATAAGTTAACTGAATTCAGTAAACATAAAACAATACAAACATGATTAACTACGACATAAACCACGGATGAACATGCTTTACTTACGCTAACATTGTTGTGTAATATTATTGAGTACCTTATACTTTCTACATACACTTGTGTAACAAGTGTCAAATGTCAAAGATGATTGGAATGTTTTATGTGTGTAGGACACTGTTTGTTAATAAACACATTCTTTAAACTTTCCCAAGGTAATATATGATTTTATATACTTGAACAATATTTCTAAGCTTCTCCAGCTTCTCCATAGGGTAAGCACTGGTAAGTTTATTGTGCATTTATTTTGTATTGCATTGCATGGCTAAGCCACCCATATCATTGTGTTACTAATACTCTGTGCGGTTGCAGACGGCAAGTCTACGAGAGCGACTCATTGCAATGACGATCCAATATCACCTACATCAACTTGTAGCATAGTAGATTTAAATCAATCCCAGATAACGTTAAGCTACGTCTCAATAAGAACCCGTTAGTGACTGTTTACTTTGACGTTGTAAGAAGGAATCACCCGCGGTCACAATAACAAAACAGAACTATATGACGGATTGAAGAGTTTCGCGGTCCGTAATATTAATATCAGACGGGACATTGTACCGGTACCGGTACGTGTTACTACACTCTCGTTAACACGGTACAAGGAACCGAAAACCGTCTAATATTAGTAACAAAGAAAGATAATTAAATCAGTGGATTTATTTAAGAGGGAACTTAGTAATTTGATTAAAAATTCAAGAGTATAAAAATTGTATATACTGTTAAGTATAACTTATATTGTTTGTTGTAAATAATACGAATTTGTTGTTGATTGTATTGTTTCTTTGTGTGCATAATAATATGTAAAAAACTTGTCATTGGAAAAATTTTTATTTTGTTATGTTGCAAGTTGGTGTGTAAACTATTATGTGCAGCTGATTGTAGCTAATAAATACTATTCTTAACTGTATTAGTATTGTATTTATTTGTTTATTCTGCATGTGTGTGTATGATATAAAGCGAGGTCCCAGGTTCGATGCCAGCCACTGATTGTATGAAGGTTGTTTCCCAGGCGAGTGCTGGGATTATTCAGTCCTACTAACAGCGTTTTAGCATCTTCAAATCTTTGATGTGTGCACAGCTAGTAGCTTCCTACACTAATCATCACAGCAGCCACTTTAGTTTATTCAAATCCTGATCATTGCCTAATTAATAATGCCTACTATTCTTATTTTACTAGATCTAATACTAACATTCTCATTCCAAAACCTAACCACACATTTTACGACAAAAGCCCGACTCATTTATGTAGTACAATATTTAACAAATAACAGGCATCAATTAGATATTCTAATTCACTTGCAAGCGCTAAATAAACATTGAAAACCCTTCTCCTAATTAAAGCTTCCTACTCCTTAAGAGAGTTTCCTGATGATCATATTACAATTTAATTTCTTATTTTCACACTTCTAATAAATGTTCTTCATATTTCCTTCATTTGATTCCCAAACTGGTTAAAAAATACTAATTATTATTAACATTGAAAAATTGTAATTTGTATATTATTTGTTATATTATTCTTTGTATGCCATATGTATACGTTGTATAATATGTCCGTTGACTTTGTCATAAATAGATAAATTTGTTATAAATAAATCACTGAGAATGTAAACTTACACACTAGTCCAGAAACTAATGTAACCTTCTCTTTCTCTATGCGTATTTTAATCAGTATAAAACAAACTACACGGTTGAAAGTTTGTAAACCTATATTACAAAGTTACGTCAGTTTAGCCTGAAGCTGTCTGCTGTAAAACGAGTCAGACGTAGAAGAAACTGTGCCTTAAGTTATGAGTGAGTATGCGTACATCAGGCCTCAAGATAAGAAAGTACGTCTTGCCTTGCGTCTCTTGCACGGCGTAGTTTTATACTGCTCAAACTTGGAGCTAATAGAGGTTCGTACTGAAGAGAAGAGACCAAGCTGCCCCTGGAGATAGATCATGTCTAGCGAGAGAGACTTATTTACGAGGTCATGGGTTCGATATCAGCCACCGACTATCCTTACTATAAAGGTTGTTTTTAACGAGGTTTTCCTCTTTAGCAGAATATAAGGGATTGAGTTCTCTTAAGCAGCCCCCGGACATCCTTTCTCAAGTTCTTTAATCCCTATAATAACCAGTCACTTGAAGAGGGTCACATCAGGTAATTCTCGTGTGTATTATTAAAATATTATGATTATTATAATGACCTTATGACATATAATGTGTTATATTCGATGTTAATTTTAAATTATTTTGACATTGTCGCCTAACTAGGCATATCCCACTGTTATATGAGATGCTAAAGACGGTTTGGACCTGTCCCGTCTTGGGACAGGTAAAATACATTAAACTACTACTATAATAACAAGAGATGAGTCGTCAAAGATGTTGACGTTCGGTTATAACCTCGGCAATCTTCGTAGACTCTCGGGTTAACGTGATATGAAGTCGTATCCTCGATGCAGAGATCGTGAAACGTGGCCCCGGTCGTAATGAATCATAATATGGAGGGTATAAATATATACCAAACGAGAGTTAAACGATTTAGCTTTCTTATTAAGCTCCTGATTATAATCTCTTTGGACGTTGAGTATCGCATCATGTACTTCTCTTCTTTCATCAACTTCTTAGTAGTTCTATGTTGGGATTTACTGTGTTATGTAGTCCAATCAAAGCCTTGGCGAGATGATATGCCATTCCTTCGTCTTAGTAAAAATAACTCTTTAAAGGTTATGAATCCATAAATAGCCAATTCATAGAATTCAAGGCTCTAGTTCGCATTGTGAAAAAGAGGCAGATTTCTACGAAATATCCTTTACCGATATCAAAATTTAGAAAAGTGCCTTAAGATTCTGTGAAAATTCGTGACTTTTTGGGCCTATGTGTGTGGTACTGTTAAATTCAAATGCAATAATTCCAGAGTTTTAATCCTGGTTCAAGCTGGGGTTTCAAACTTTCGAAATAAGCTTAAATCCATTCAACATATGTTATATTAGTAGTAGGCTCCATCATGTAAACGTTACCATTGGAGAAAACCTAGCAAAAACAATGATGAGCATAACAAGTTTTATGCTAATGTCATCCCAGCCAGATAACCATCTCTTGTAGCCTATCTCAGTGGGCTGTAAGAATAACCAACAACAATTTCTTTGATTACAATTTACGTTTCTTGGACAGTTTATTGATATTTTTTAGAGCTGGGGAATCTAGTGTGCAGATAAATGTTTAGGAGGGAACGCATATGACACTGTGTTTTATTCAAAACCATCTTAGGGGTCTAGGTTGTGACTGTCGTTAGGGTGAATGGAATGTCCAAGATCTATTTAAGAAATACAAATTATCCATATTATTAGACTTATTGATAAAACTCAACCTGAGGCTAAACTTTCAGTGGGGATTGCCGATGTCAAGAATCGCATTGGAGATCTCCTGAATCATATAGTCTCCAAGCTACGTATGAGCTTCTTATGTCTGTGATTGGAGCCTGAAGTTCTAGTTTTACCGGGGTTAGATGTCAGAACACAAGCCACGTGTCTCTAGCAAGCTGGCTCTCTTCCACTCTTCACATAATATTTACCAATAGCCTACTTTTTCTCATAAAATATGAGATACATTAATGTTACGACTATAATAAACTTCACTCTATTGTTGTATCTTCTGTCGGCCAGTAATTCCGTTAATATTTTGATGAAAGTACCCGAGGTACTTACATTTACGGTCAGTACTAAACAAGACTGTGAGCGAAACAATTACCCTTCCAAGAGCTGTAGTTCGGCCGAGGCAAAGTGGCCCGACCTCCTATATTGCTCTTCCCTCTCTCTCGCTCTCACAAGACCCGGCATCTTCCCTCTCTCTCTGGCTCGCGGCAACCCTGTGGCTCTCCAGGAAGCAGATGTCGCCGGGCGGGGTCATATTACAACAGTAACTACGCACCTGGCGATATTAACTGGCCGGGGTAAGAGAGTGATAATAGTGGGGACTCCACCGCGGAAAGAATGCGCGGGACGTGAAGCGTCTTTGCAGCTGACCTTGGCGCCATTTTGTTCAGAGGTTAAGTCATTTAATTAACACGACTTTCAGAACGGGGGCGATGTCTGTGGATCACCGCAGCAATCACGTGAAGCGATCTATTACAGTGTTGGTTTAATATA
Source organism: Sweltsa coloradensis (assembly GCA_024449915.1). Classification (NCBI taxonomy): domain Eukaryota; kingdom Metazoa; phylum Arthropoda; class Insecta; order Plecoptera; family Chloroperlidae; genus Sweltsa; species Sweltsa coloradensis. The sequence continues at coordinate 83,713 of JAMZAV010000705.1, forward strand.
TCTTTTTAAAGATTTCAACGCATTGTTTTGACCATATGTATAAGTGTTTTTCATATGTAAGTTAACGTCTGTTCTAATACAGCAATTCATGGTTACTATGTTTTACACCAAGTACATGTTTTACAAACTGTAAAACATGTTTATATCAGATATGTAACTAGTATTTCATGTTGTTATTTTGATTAATCACTGCATCATATGTAGGTTATCTAAAATAAAGAATACAATTAAATTTAAATATAAATGAATACAATATGGCGATAATTTAACACTACTGTGAACTTCATGGTGTACGAAATATATGTTTGATAGGTCTATGCATATTGGCAATCCAAAAGCGACACTAGTTTTCCCGTCGAGTTAACGTTTACTATTTTCAGCTAGTTTTATTGTTTATAAACTCGTCGTCACCCACTCACGAAACTGTAATTCTAATTGATGATGTTTGCATCCCCTTAGATATTTAGGACGCTGATTATACCCCGTGCATAACCAGAGCTAGTTCTTCTGTGTATTCGCTTTAGCCCCTTCTTCACCATAGAAACCCTTGCAAGCACAATATTAGTGCCTATCTTGATTCTAGCCCATCTAACAGATAATATCTCGAGGCCGGCAGCGAACTTGAGGGTTGAACGCCCAGGTACGGTATAAGAGGGGTTCATACAGCACGGCCGACTCTAACTGCCGGGAAGCTCGAGTTTCACGCTCTGAGAGGATATTTATTGACGGACGGGGAAGCTCTTTGTGTTCAGTTTACTCGAGTTGGTTGTTATGATAGTTGAGGGGGGGGGGGATTATATGGCTGAGGAATTATATGATCTCGTTTGTAATTTGCCTGAATAGGGTGGGGGGGGGGGGAGCCAAGTCGGCCGTGTGTAGAAGGCAATACCCTCGTGCTTGGCTAATTCACGTCTTGCAAGGAGATGATATAACTTACACTGATTAGCCGGTTTTGAAGACGCAGCGTGGAATATATTGGTTGAGGAATTCGGCTGCCTTGAGTATGACTTACCTTAATCGAATGGAGATAGTGTGGGTGAGTGCGTTGCAGTTTTAACCTTGTAATTTTCTCATTTTTTAAATATATTTTCCGGTTTAAAAAGTCCCGTTTTTTACCAGATTCCTGTCCTACCATTTCGTAAGGGGGTGTACAGGGATGAATGCAACTGAATACATTTATAATAATATTCTCGAGCCTATAAAAATGGAATGTCTTAGGAACACAGCTTGTAGGTCTAGCTACTGATGAAGCTTTTGAATTGAGTAACTTGGATTAGTCGAGACGATTTTTCTCGTAACGATGTCATAAATGTATAGGGTACATTATTTAATCTTATCAAGTGTTCAGATGTCTAACTAAGGAATTAGTGTTTTAGGATTGTCCGGGAATAACCGAGGGATGTTTGAGGAGGACTCAATCTCACAGTTCGTCTGAAAGATTCAAGAAGACTTAGGAAGACACTATATGTAAGTCAGAACACTGCTGGCGGTAGTAAATAAATAAATAAATTGTATTTAGAGTCTACCCACTCAGTTATATAACTGATTTTCAGTGGGGGACTTTTTTAGGATTCGAAGTACCAGTGACCTCTCGAATCAGAGTCTCACGCGTTACTCCTGAGCTTCCTCTATCGGTGTCAGTGCTATATGCATTATCATGTGGAGGTTGAAGGATCGGGTCAGGAGTATTTATGTTCGGGAGTACAGGATAGGAACACCACTCTGTTGGTGCATACATGTTGGCGCATACATGTTGGATTGTACATGTTGACGTCGACAACATGATATTTATAAAACTAAATAGTAAATGTTTGTGTGCAGTTTAAACACACAACACGTTGCATGCTGTGAAGTGTATTGGTGTGGAAAGTAAACACTAACACTAACTGAAAGCAAATCATAACCTCAAACATAATAATCATGCAAACAAGTCCGGGCAGCTCGTGAGTTGCTGCCTGGAGGCGATGGCTCATACGTTACACACCGGGCTGAGCGAATACAACAACGCTCAAGGCTACGGTCTGAAAGTTGTTAAAAAGGCTTTGGTTTCAGTACAGCATTTACCAGCAGGCCATGGCAGTTTCGGACCCCGTTTAGCAAGAACATGGCCGACTCCCGCTAATTTTAAGTAGCCGTCATCTGTTTTGATTCTCTTAAGGGGATGTTTTACTGAAATCAAAAACTTTTGAACCACTGAAGGTAAAGTTTTCAAATTTTGTGCAATGTTGACTGGTAACATGAATCTAAGAAAAACATATATATATATATATATATTTTTTTTTTTTTTTTGGCAACAATACTATTAAAAATAGTGTTAATTTCACCTGAATATTGAAAATGTAAGGCTTTTGCAGTTAATGTGGATTTCAAAAAAAATTGATAATATTTCTTCAAGACATACAGATAAAGAGATCGTTGTGGGGATTTAAGCTTGAAGCTATTCATTAATGGTATACATTGTTTTAAATATAGAAAATAATTATTTTTTGAAATTTTCAGTAAAATTCAAGTTTTTTAAAATTTAAAGTAATTTTATCTGTTGTACTGTTGTTCACCCGCATAGCCTTGGAATAATTGTACACAAATTGAAAATTATCCGTTTGGCTGTTTTAAAATCACAATAAGTAACTAAGAATAAGTAAGTAGAAATAATAATAAAATAATGAATAAACAGTATTACGTAACTTTCTTGTGTTGTCACGTCAAAGAAATTTAATAGATTTATAACCAGACTTTCGGACCGCTAGGCATATTATTTTTAACTGATTTTGGACCAAGCCAAGCACGCTTAAAGTATTTTTAGAACGTTTCGGACCGCGCTCTAAATGATGACTAAGAAACATTACGTTAAACTACTGTAGACGAGGGAGCGAAGCGCACCGCTCAAATGAGATTTTCTTTGTTCCTGTGTCAATATGTCTGTCAGTGAGTGAGTTCCTTAATTTACAGCCTAACAGCTCAACAGATTGTGATGAAATTTTAAACACTTATCCGGGAACCGTTTTGTGGGTACTGTTAACATTTTAATTAAGATATACGTTATGATTTAAACTTACAAGAAATAAAAATAAAACCAACGATGGAAATTTAAAAGAATAAAATTAAAGGATATGTGCTATGCTTAGTTCAAACGAACGTATGCATGTACAGTGCGATAAACTGCAATTATTAACCCATCTTAAGCCAATTGCATTCTTACCTATACAGCATGCCTCTTCCACTTACCATTTTAGTTTACAAATAGCGTTTAATACAAAGTAATGTAATCAATTCATGCCTGGATAAAATTATTTTTGATTGACAAAAGTTTTTTTTTAAATTAATCTACAAAGAAATTGTGAGAGCAAGTACAAGTTTTGATATGCGATTTGTTGTTTGTGGTACACTGACCTAAATATTTGAAACACTTAATTAGCTCACCGTCATGTGCGCTATACTTAAAAAAATACACCACAACAATGCACAACCTTCCGAAATTAAACTGGATGTATAACGTAAAAATAATAAGTGAGGACCCGGCACCTCCACCAACAATGCTATTCTTATGGAGTTAAAACTTTTCTCGCTCTACCCGGCGCCTCCACCAACAATGCTATTCTTATGGAACTAAAACTTGTCTCACTCTACCCTGCACCTCCACCAAACTCATATAACATTAATTGCTATTTTGTAATTTATGTTATGACAGATTACTGTTAATAATTTAACTACATTTTGAAAGAATTAAGGACTGCTATTTGCATTTAATTCCAAAAATAAAAACTTGGTATAAAACGTATACGATGTAAATTAAAAATCATGTGTTTTTAAAGGTATCCAATAACTACGAACGAAAATGCTTTAAGTAAAAATGCGCTATTTGTTGAGATGTATCGCCAACATTCAATTAGAAATGATCTTAAAGATTAACGTCAATGATGTTAAAGATTAACCGTGCAATCCGATGTTACTTAGGTGATGTCTATTGATGAGAAACTCTTTTCTTCTAGAATTAACTTGATTAAAACAGTATAAATGTTTGTTAGGTTTGTCGTGTAAGTCGCTGTAATGACTGCTACCTGCTGGAGTTAAACAGGGGAAGTAAAGATGAGACGTGTTCTTCATTCAAGTGAATCGTGATTCTCAGTATCTGATGTTGGAAAAGTTTCTTCAGTGTTTTACGTGATCAAGGCAAATTAGATTTCCCAAATTATTGTTTGTTAGACTTCAGAAATTCGTTAAAAAAAATCGCTGTAATTAATGTGTTGCACGTTGAGCTAGGCTGTTAACTTCATTGCTTTATTACGTGATGCTAAAACTCAAATTACGTGGATATTAACAGAGTTTGACTTCCTTCTAAAGTGTTGTTTAAAAGTGTGAAGTTGGCTTTGAAAAGTTTAACGTTTCGCTAGAGTTTTATTTGCAACACCTTCGCAAGTTATCAAGTCACACCTTGATGTGTCGGTATCGAAGAAACTCGAGCCCTAAGAATGAAAGGAGTGAAAGGAGTGAAAGGGATGAAAAGCGTAGAAGACGGATCACGAACATAAAGGAAGTCAATATTTTCTCAGATCCGGCACTTCCACCAAAAACTCCTCGGCAGGTTCCAAATTACTCATAAAAGGTAGTCATAATAATTCAAAACAAACCTAATTGGAGAGTAAGAAAAGCAGATAGTTCACGACAAATTCCTCTTCACTACATGAGTACATTAAAATCGGCAAGTTTTTTATGTTCTACCTTTTTTTTTTTGTAATTTTGGTGGTGGAAGAGAGTTCCATGTAAATAAATTACCACATTCATCTTGGATGAAATTATGAAGTCAAAATACTATATCTTCAACGAAAACTACGTGGTCTAAAGTCGATAGAATTACGGATTTCAAAGGTCATAAAAAAGAGATATACAAATATATTTACGACTCAAGTTTTATTAACAATACTATTGCATAAATACTTCATTTTTAGTCCATAATAAATTCTACTTTTTCTAAAAAACCTTTCTGTAGTTATTATATATCTAAATTAAAACAGAAATTTTAGAAGATAAATTTAAAACAATAGCAATTTTTGTAATTTTTTTGTTTCAAATTCTTTGGCTTAGCACCCATGACTTATCGTCTAATGATTTTCACAAACATTAATTATGAATTTAATATTTGTGAATCTAGCGATTTCGAAAATTATTTGTTATGAAAATCGAATTTTACGATTTTTTTCTTTTTTAAATTACGAATAATTAAAAAAAATTAAAATTAAAGTTTATTTTTTATTTAATTTAAATTAATTTAAAAAAATCAACTAAGTTATGATTTTTCACAGTACAACAGAAAATCCGCATAGCACTTAACAACTCAATGCACCAATTACGCTCATCCAACAACGCGGCGGGACTTAAGCGTTTTCCTAGTTATAAATAATTTTTAAACAACAATTCACCGCTTTTGGCCGGAAGAAAAACAAATATGAGAATAAGTTCCACCAAAATACCTGTCTACAAATTCTCATAACTACATTTTATTGATATCTGCAAGTCTTTTAAAAGATTCCACACCCATTATTTTCTTTAATATAAAGGGAAGAGAGTGAGAGATTTCACCTAAATGTTTAAATTATTTTCACCGCCAATTCACTTCTTTTGGGCATAATGAAAACGAAAAATAACTTATATTTTCCCCCCAAATACCTGCTTCTATCTACAGGTTATAGAATTTTACGGTGATTTCAAAGGAGTCTTATAAAAAAGAGATATACACAAAAAAATATAACGACCCAAAACAAAGTAAGCGTTGTTATGTAATAGTTTACTAATTCGCAAAAGTTATCAATATTTTACCCCAACATCAATAAACCATTCACTAGCTTACAAAAAACCGTTCTGGTCAGTTAGTTACACTAAAGCACATACAAAGTAAACAAACAAACAATGAATGCATTTGTTATGTATGGTTAATGTTATAACAAGACAAACAATGTAATGGATATTTTATATATTTGTTTACATTTTGTTGTCTGCTCTGTGTAAATATGTCCGTATAAGTGTCTGTTCAGCACCAAATAAACACTGTTAATGGTTTTAAGCTTATCAAACATTTTTATCCGTCATTAAATTAAGTGATCAAGTTTCAAAATATTTTGTTTATACTTTAACGTTGGCCCTTTCAATCGACTAGTTGTCGTTTGAGTTATTATTGTCGGCCTTATTGTCGATCGACAACTCGTCGCATGAAATATGTTTTGCTTTAGTTGTCACTGTTTATCGATAAGTATTCGTTCAAATACTGAAGTAAGTATGGGTTTTTCAATCGATTTGCTTTGCTGTGGAATCTTATACCAAGGTATTTAAAAAGTGACAGAAGTTTCAACATAGGTAATAAGAGGTTTTGTAATAAGCATTTTAAAAATATTTTTCGTTGATGTGGATGTCTTTTTAATATGTTTTATCAATATTATGTTGTGTTTGTTTGATATGTAAAATTTTTACATGATACGACGTTCTTTTGTTATGTGGGGATATTGTGTACCAAGGGTAACAGGTACGAAAGTACTACAAGCCAATTGCTCTTTCTGTTGCTCTTACATTAAAATATTTTCTTTTTATAACATGGCATGTTTAGACTGTTAAATGATATGAAAAAATGAATGTAATATATATGTATATTTTTTAAGTAAGTTTGTTGACATACCTAGTGTAGATGAGCTGCGACTCCGCGGTCATCTAGCGATGGTCGACTGTATCCAGCCCAGCTAGCGCTGCACCGTCCATCACTAGGTTTACTGCCGGCCGTTCAATCTTGGCCTCGGTCGTCGCATTGGAGGTACGCCCAGCCTGGGTCGGTACTTAACCCTACCCTGATAATGTGGCTAGGGGGGCATACCGAAACCATAAGAACTAAAAAAAAAACAAAGAGAAAAAACAAGTTGAAACAAAAATGATACTTTGTGTATTACATAAAAAAACCAAACAATAATGACAAAAATAAATAAATAATGATTCGGATATAAAAATAAAAATAACATATTTTTTAAACGTTTTTAGATGTTAAATTATAATAATACAACAATAAAAAAAATATCGGACATGTTGTTGGTCTAAGACAGGAATTCAAATATAATTATATAATATAATATCAAAGACAATTTGTTGTGTAGTGGTTGGCAGATACCTTGTACCTTACCTTGGGGCATACTGCCCTTTTCTACCAAACTTTCTACTAAACCTAATAGGGGAAACATAAAAATAAATAATAAATACATAATAAATGATAAATAATAAATAATAACTAATAAATAATAAATAATAAAAAAGTAAATATGTCAAATTGTTCAGCCCATCCCTTGTTTGTCTATGTTGACGCGTTACAGTTATGGCTCTTCTTAAAATTTAGGTTAAGTATAGATTGTAGAAAGTAGAAGCTCTTGAACATAATTGGGCTAACTCCCAGTTTCCATTAGAGTTGACCCAATATCATCGCATTATCATAACAAGTGATGAATCCCATCAAGATCTGATGGTAAAATTTGGGTCAAGAATAATATATTCACCCATCAAAACCGAAGCAAATGTGCACATGTGGATAAAATAAAAAAAGTTTACAATTTTGTAACCAAGAACACTAGCTCCTTTCATATAATTGTCAAAAAACGAATAAATATATTTGTAGCAAGGGGAGAACACGATATGTTGAATTTACATCGCAACACACTAATGCACTCTTCTCATATACCATGGTTTTCTTTATTAATAACAATGAATACACATTATAATATCACACATTACAAGGAGTATAATAATATGAAATTACTGTCTCCATCGAAACAAGTGTCTGTTTTCCTTTTGAACCCTTTACCATTATTACACATTGACTCCATCATCGCCGTTATAAAAATATACTTCTTTTTCGTTTACTCATAAGTAGACTTAACTTGTTAAATAAGACTCTAGCCACGCGACGAAGCGAGAACTGGATGATATTCCAGCTTGTTCGTTGTTTCATCCTCGCGCTAGACCTCGTGGCGAGTGTAATGTGCGTTGCTCGGTGCGCAGGGTGAGGGGCAGCTCTCGACTTCCGAGACGTTCATTCAATAATCGATACAGTTAAGAAGTGATAATCGTTCCACCGCCGCCGCGACAATCTGAAACACAGAGAAACAGTGACGTCACAGCGAGTCAAAGAGAGGAGGGGAAATGAGGGGAGGGAGGTCACCCCTCACCCCAACGAGATTGCTACTTTGTCAAGGCAAATATAATTATTCATTTTATCGCACGTTGTAACATTGGTCGAGTGGCCCTTTAATGCTGCCCAACCCTTGTCAGTGGAACATTACTGGTGCCCGGCCCTTGTCGGAGTAATATTCCGGCTATAAGAGCTCGTCAAACGAACTACAATACCCGTCGGGCAGGGTCCGAATAGTTTCGTTATAATATGCGAAGGGTAAAGGAATTCCCCACGCACATATCACACAGGGAAATATGTGTACAAGCCACACAAGGATACACGACAGTTTCCGAACCAGATACGAACATTTAATACGACCCTCCATTCATTGATGCGCCAAGAATTTACGTGGGATTTATAACCTTCCAGCGGCAGTAAAACACTGTCCATACTCACATGCTGGAGATTTAATAACTTAATATACGTTTAATAACCAAAATCTTTAAGGGAACAAAGCCCCCCCCCACCCTTATTTTATGCATAAAGTTTATATCCGTCCATCTGTGTGTATGTGTGGGTGTGTGTTGCGTATGACCCGGTTCCCACACCGTCGTAAGAAAATACTATTATGTCAAGGAATCCAAGGCTCTGATTGGTTAGTTATTTTATTGAGTTTAGAATATATCTATTCCAAACTCAATTTCTCAATTCCATTAATCTGGAAACACTCCCGTAGGTGTAATTATCTAAACTAATCTAATCTAAACTCAATGGTAATATTTCATTGGCATGTCATATTATAGTGAAGCTACGACTTCTGAATGGTCGGTCGTAATAATTTTGTTGTTATTTAAGCTGTTATTACATTTTCATATGAATAAAACGAAAACAATATAACACGTAAGTCCTTAAACTCTATAACAATATCAATTCCTAACGACTGTTGAGGGAACTGGACCTAAACCGAGAATACAAAACATGATATTCGTTTAAAATGTTTTTTTGTTGTTGACATTGGTGTCTTGGTAATCCTTCTTAGTCAGAGGGGCCAGTTGGTGGGCCTGTCTATCAACCTGGCACCTCCACCAGAGATACTTGAATCCTGGTGGTTTATTTATTTATCATTCAATGTTGATTAAGTAGCTTCGCCCACTATTATTTGTACTATTATTTCCCTGCTTGTTTACAAGTAAACGATTTCGACATATGTGTAAGTTCACAACGTGGCCTACTTCACATCTATGACAAAATCAGTGATTTTACGTCACATTTTGGCAGAGAGCGAATAAGATAACATTTTAAAGCAAACAGTTAATTTAGTTTGAGCTCCCTGCTTCACCTTTACGATGAGTATCAGCAAGGTCATAAGAGATGGTCGATGTTTCAATACCTTCCCTTTAAGACAAGTGTTGGTCGTGAATACTAGAGCAATAACGAGAAAAGCTATTCCAGTTAAAATAAAACACGAACGGAAATGTTCAATTGTTTGAAAAGTGTATTGCACAAACAAACCAGAGAATTTCCAACAAGAAAAGTACATTTCAAACTTGTTACGCTCTCCTATACCATAAACACCTGAGTTCCATTCACAATAAAACTATGAACACAGGAAGGCCAACCGTACGACTATAAACACTTCCACCAACCGCACGCTGGAATGTAGGACAAGTGTTTCCCATCGCATTTCTAATAACCGTTCGTCAAAACGTCGTGGGTGAAGGAAATACCTCCGTGTTGTTTGATTGGTAAGCTGCATGGCACAGTTGTGTTGCGATGTGTTGTGATGTTGGAATGAAATATACATTCCGAACATAACGGGTGGATTGCTTCAGTGCTCAACTACTGACCGTGATTCCAGCTGCGCAGCCTAAACCGTCTGGACACGACGTGATGACGAGAGTGTCATTGATATGAATTATTATTATAATACATACAAATAACGGTGATAAATACGAGGTTGACACTATCACATTTGAAAACTGTATAATTCAATAACCTCTAATAAAAGATGATGTCAATGGAGATTGTTTCAAAGTTTTACGTAATTTCTTCATGAAATCCTCGAAGCATATTATACAAATTTGAAAATACGTACATGCAAAAAGTTAACTATAATAAATGAAGAAAAATGATGGTGTAATTCATTTTTAGAGCAAGTTAGTCACTGTCCATATATATCTCAATAATTTGCAATCTTGATTATATAGTATCAACGAATAATTATTATAATATCATAACTATTGTTATTAATTTAAAACCCGTAATTTAAAAAAATGTAATCGAGACTTGAGCATACTAAAAAGGTGGTTCTAAAAGTTTTTAATAAACTTAATTGAAATTCAGAGTGAGAAAAATTAAATTACATAAAACAGAACCAGACTAATTTCAAACTTAGTATATCATGCAGCTTTTAAAATATTGCGTTCCAGCAGGCAAGAAATAGAGATTGAAAATTTTGGAAAATAGTCGAATTACAAGTTTTTAATGAAAAATAATGACATAACAATATCATTTCGCTCTTACTAAAACCCGATACAAATTGTCTTTGAGGTTGGCCTAATGTTAAAATAAGCACACTCTTTCTAGCGAATCCCTTTTGTTTTCATCTCGTCTGGCAACTTCTCCGACTACCCACGAAGAGAGCCGAGGAAACCCGAGGCCGTCGGTCAGGCCCCTGAAGACCACTTTGTAGGGCGTAACTGTACTCGGGCACCCCATTTACTTTCATTGTTGACTCGATCTGAAACCGCTCGTCTGTTGTGGTCGCAATTAAAGACGAGCTCACATCTCTCAGGTACGATTATATTGCGATTACAAGACGTGCTGGAGCCACTGGTACACTCGGTGTCAAAGACAAGACCACAGAGCCATGCTATGAACATTAGGATCCGTGGCTAGAACTATATAGCGCTGTAGCTGGTAATTACATTCACACATTTTCGTTTTATAGTTAGAAAAGTTCATAATTACATAATTATATTACAAATTATTTAGTGAATAAAAACTCTCGAATAAATCATTTGAAAACAACGTTAAGGAACTGATTATCCATTCTAAAATCATATTTTAAAATTAAAAACAAATGAAAACAAACAAAGAACTAAAAACCGAAACATGATTAATGTGTATGTAATGTTACAATTATGTTAATACTCAATAATTACACTTATATCATTGCGTTTTTGTAACTGCTTTATTAGGCTTGCCTCTTTTTTTGATATTATTATTAATTCAAAGCAGAGTAGTTGTATTTGATGTTAAATAGTTAGGTTGTCAATCTCCAGTTTAAAAAATATTTGCATTAGGAAGTAGAGTAAATCAAAACAGTTTAAATTTGTTCGTTTATTTATTTAGTACTTACCTAATTGCTCAATACAACAAGTAAATTATTATTTCTTATTGCACTAAATTCATTTATTAAACAAATGCACATTGAGCCACATTCAATAATGTAATCTTGCTAAAGTTTATCCACTTTTATGATCGTATATTCGTATAAAACCTTCAGTACACGAGCTTGTTTATTTCAAGTGTCCAATTGTAAACGATTAAGGGTTTAATCGCTCTGTTTATGCCACTCATTATCAATTTTAGTGTGCTCCAGCTGGTAAATAATCCGATTATTGATTAATGAAACAATAAATAGTCAAGAGCATGGATTACACCATCAAATTTGTAATCGGCTTTACCAAATCTGAATCGCACATCAGTGGTTTAGGATATTTTAAATGCAAGTAGTTAGTATTTCGTCATTCGAATTCAAAATGATATTAACTTGTTTTCAATTAATTCGAGGAGTAATAGTTGAAACGAAATAATTGATTGCGTGGACGGCCGTATGTTAACCATAACTCATGACGTATCTATTTAACAAACAACTTTCAGTTGAATCCTGCTCTTCTTTCCAACATCATTTGTATTTTGCTACCGGTTCTTTGTTTGTTGCTTCTTTGTGTTCTCATCTGATTAGTCTTGTTATTACAGTTATCATATTAAACATATTTTAAGTACAAATTTCATAATAAACAGTTTCACTTCCGATTAAAACATTTTGAAAGCCATTCCTCTAGTTTGCCATAAACTTTCAATAATTTCGAACGTTAAAGCTTCATATATGCCTACATAGCATTCACATTAGAGAAATAAATTGACATTGATTTCTTAAAATACTAGTTATATTAATATCAAAAACAATATAAACCACTCACTGGTAAACGTTTTATAATAATTGTCTATTTATTTTGTTTTGTCACGATCCTTTTAATTGTATTTTGCTCTCTGTGTTAAAAAAAAATTACTACCTAATAAATGATCATATTTACAACTTTCCTTCACCTTGCATTTCAATACTTTACGTTCATCTATACGAAAGTGATTCACATTTATATACTACACTTCCCAGCGATTATGATAGCCTGTTATGTTTTATGTTGTATTGAGCTTATGTTGAGTTTCTATTCTTATATTTATAGACCTACACCTTTTTAAATCTGTATAATATAATATAGTATAGACATTTTAGTGACGTAGTAAGACGAGTTTATTGATGCTATTTAAACGATTTTAGTTAGTTCATAAAACTTTTGGTTTGTTAATAAAAACAACGTTTCGGAAACTGTCAACCATTTCCGTCATCAGGTTATGAAAGAGCAGAACTAAACAAATCAAAAAGACAAAACGTATCAAAACAAACAAGGCACAAATAAATGGTACCTCATAATGGCATTGATAAAGATAAACACCATTAAGCTTTTTGCCATTTCGATTAATACGAACTAATATAATAAAATCCTTCATTACGGAACATTTTCACTCCGCGGGTTCGTAATAACGTTATAAACCATCGTGTCGCGTCCTGGCCCGAGTGAGCCGAACATTGCCGAATGAGCCCGACCGGGGCCGAGTCCCACCGGCTTCTGTGCATTGTTATCCCGCTCGGCAACGCAACGGCCGACAGGACGGGATTCTATAATTAAATACTCAATTCGACAACAGTTTGCCTGGCAAATACGTTCCAACATTAGCGAAGCACCCAAGGGAATTCCCGACATTTTGATGAGCCGCCTATCACAGAAAACATTGCTTCATTACTACACGGATGTGAAATTTTGTTTGCAGTGTATATTATTATTGTTGGTTTGTTTAAACCAGGATATATATATAGGATATAAATATATATGAATATAAGGTTTTAAAGCATAAGACCGCTTTAAGGATATAGTTATTGATTCATAGCTATTGTCGTAAAAGTTTGCCCCGACTAGGATTCGAACCCAGAACCTCCGGCTTAATATATATATGACAAAAGGGCACAGGGAACTTATGTTACGTATTGTTAAAATATTGATGTTAAAATAATAATAATGCCAATAACATGTCCGAACGAATGCACCTAGACAACCCACTTATTATCACATAATACACACAGCTATTAACAGTGTAGAAATATCGCCGATGAAGAAAAAGGGCAGTCTTCGAAAACTACTACACCAAACTACTAAAACTACTAATTAATTCACCTGTAATTCAGATTTTTGGATGAGCGTAGCGAGCGTAGCGAGCGAAGCGAGCGAAGCGAAGATTCCATTTCACTACACTGGAGAAAAAAATCCGGAATGTTTTTTTTTTCTTCTTTTTTTCTGTATTGTTGTGTGTTTGTCAGCACGATTCCGGCTAAAACCGATACTCCAATTGCAATGAAATTTTCTGGGGACCTTCGAAATCTCTGAACTTAACTGCCACGTTTTTGAGCGCAATCGAAAAATTATTTCTCATTAAAATCGCAATTTTACGATTTTTTCGATTTATAAAAATTTCTTCCACTTATAACACCTACATGCTTTATCCGATTGTTATGATTTTTTCACAGAACCATAATTTTATGAATGAAGATTTCGTGTGAAATTTGAGCACATCGGAAAATTATTTCTCGTGAAATCGAAATTTTACGGGTTTTTTTCTTTTTTAAAACAATTCTTTGACTTATAACAACTACATGCTTTATCCGATTGTTATGATTTTCTCACAAAACCTTAATTTTATTAATTAATATATTCGTGTGAAATTTGAGCGCAATCGAAAAATTATTTCTTATGAAAAAAGCAATTTTACGATTTTTTTATTTTTAAAAAAATTAAAAATTTCATTTCAATTTTTTTTAATATTATTTAAAAAAATCTTCAACTAATAAATGTTTTTTTCACAGAACAACAGAAAATCCGCATAACAACATGACAGCTCAATGCTCCAATTACGCTCATCCAACAACGCGGCGGGACTTAAGCGTTTTCCTAGTAATTATGATTATTACTAGGCATAAGAATAGTTCAATGTCACTAAAATACAATCTGTCGATGCGATATGCGATGCAGTAATTATTAATTGACTTAAATAAAAATTGTTTATGCCTTGTGTATTGTGTTTAATTTCTACGTATTAATATATTTGTGAGCATTATGTCTATTACTTATTGTTATTGTTCACGCCGATGTTTCTTGTTTTAGAATAGTATAGTTTCTAGGTTTGTTTATATTTTCGCGTATCATCTCTTGTATTTCTCGTTGTGATCTGATTCACCCTGGTTACCCTCTTTTCCCTCTTCTTGACTAGTTTTTCTGTCATCTTTTCTCTCGCGATTAGACCTCGCGAGTCAGTTGCCCGTCTACCTTCACAGGGTGAAGTCTGTGCTCTTGCTGCTCCCGAGAGCAATCAATCTTCGATTCTCAGTCATATTCATTCGAAGTGTACAGTGCCCAGTTCATCTCCGTTCTAAAGTTCGCCCGACTTCCAGTCCACCTCAAGCTCACAGTTCGTTCGCCATCCAGTTCATACTGCAGTCTTGGGTTCGATGCCTTCCAGGCACATTTTCTTACTTCATTCTATTTCCTTCCAAGCTCGAGCTCTTTAATTCTTTCCTATCTGTTACGTGGTGTGCTCACCAACTACGTCACCACGCTTACCACGCTCTGAACTTCATTTCACACCCGCATTACATCTTAGGGTAAGTTCAGTTGCTAAATTCAATTATACAGTCCACAAAATACCATTTTCTCAAGGCCACGGCCCCATCATGTTTTGGTCCTCCGAGCCGAGATATTATCAGTTTTCAATCATCTTTTGGTAATCCTTCTCGTTTGCACTGTGCTATCCTGTTCATTCCGGCTTAGACGCCCATGTTCATTTCTCGTTATGTATGTACGCATTATGGTTCACATTCGCTCTCTCTGGCGTGTGAACCATTGTTCTCTCGTTTGTCCGTGATAATCACGGAATTCTAATTAAATTGTATCGATCTGTCTTTTCTTGTTTGTTGTATGCTTTGCATAATTCAGTTTTATTATGCAAGCTATATTCTCGTCACTAATCATGTCCTAGTGAAATTTCTCGATCTCTTCTCGTCGCGCGCAATCACACGCGCACTCTCATTGTAGTGACACGTCATTCCGTCTCCTCGGCGCATTACTATTTTCATCGTCCGTGTTTACGATTTATTACGTAATATTTTCGCTCAGTTATGACATCAGGTCATTGATCCCTCTTTTTGATGTACGTCTAGTTACAAGGGTAACATTGTTTACCGTATTTCTCGCTCGTTTTTTCTCTACTTTCTTGTAAAATTGTTGTTATTGTATTTTCTTGTTCACAATGCTGAACAACTTCTGTTGGAACAGAAGAAGCTCGTAAAATAGACGTGACTCGTTTTCGCCTCCGTCCAGCGAACTTACAATGCTTTCGCAAATCTCAAACCTGAAGAGGTTGACTCGGTCAGACCTCGGTTCGAAGATTTGTCTACATTGAATCGAATTTTCAAGAAATTCCAATTGGCAATCGCTGACTTAAATGCCCAAGTTACTGCGCCTGCTAAGCCCATTGAGGTGGATAAGGTATACGACTCTTTCGAACAGTGTTGTATGCAGCTCAATCTAGGTTTTCTTGCCGCCAAAAAACTCGATCAAAGCCAGTCCATAACTGCAGCTGCAGCTGTGGCTCAACGACGATAGCCAAATCTTCAATCACGTTGCCTACCATTGATCTTCCTACGTTCTCAGGAGATATTTCTCGTTGGCCAGAATTCTATTCACTTTTAAATCTCTAATTGACGAAATGAATCTCTCCAACAATGTTCAGAAATTTCATTATTTGAAAACCTCTTTATCTGATGCTGCACTAGCTACAATATCTGGTTGTCAAATCTCCAACGAAGGCTATCCGCTCGCTTTTCAAGCTTTGGTATCTCGATATCAGAACAGTCGGTTGTTAGCCAGTCTGTACGTTCAAGGATTTTAGATTTCACACCTTTGAAATCCGCATCTCACGCAGGTTTGCAAAGTTTCCTCGCAGTAACACAGGAATTCTGTCGATGCTCTGAAATCCTTAGAATTACCCGACTTGGGTGATTTCTTGTTACTCTCGCTCACGTTGGCCAACCTTGACCCGTCGACTCGTAAAGCTTTCGAGAGTAAACACTCCTCGCACACGACACCGACGTACAGCTCCGTTATTGGCTTCATTGAAGAGCAGTCTCGTACTCTTGAGTTTGTGCGCGGTAGGCAAACAACCGACTAGTTGTGTCAAATCTCCTCAAAGGATTAATTCTCTTCTCGCGCTCAAGAAACCGCTCCCCCTCTGCTCCTGGCGCGTGCCCTCTGACACCACGCGACCTAGTATTAAGACAACATTCTTGCCCTGTTTGCAAAGCACCTCACACCCTCTATCGATGCGAGGTCTTTCGCAAACAATCTCTTGATGTTAAGTACCGCACGTTGCGACACCTGCAGCGATGCTTCAATTGCTTAGGCTCGCACTTGAAAAGTCAATGCACTTCGAAGAGTGTCTGCAATACTTGTGGCAGCAATCGTCACCACTCCATGTTGCATTCGACAACCGTTGCTCTACCCCACGGCAACTCTCCGGGCAATGCCCCTCTCTCTCGGACGTCCAATCATCATCTCTTGGCGTCAGCTTATCACTTCCCAGTGCCTGTTCTTCAAACCGAGTGCTCTCGTGCCACTATCGCGATACCCGAGATAGTCAACCCACAGTGTTGCTGGGTACAGTGCGCGCGCTCATTCGAGATTCTCTTGGTCACCTTCAACCCTTTCGCGCGGTGATGGACCCCGGCTCTCTCAGGCTCCACCATTTCTCAGTGGTTGGTCAGGAGGCTAGGCCTGTAGATGCAGCCCTGCCGCTCCGATCTGTCAGGCATAGGTCTTGCTGCCGCCTCTGCTCGCTGCAACGTGCGCTGCACTATCGCTTCCCGCTCTCTCCCAACGTACTCTCCATGTTGAGGCTCTGGTTTTACCGACATCACCAGTCACCTCCCGACTTCTCAAGTCGCACGCGAAGTGTTCGAACGCTTCCGTGGCATGTATCTTGCTGATGATCGTTTTCACTGCCTGATCAAGTAGACTTTCTACTTGGCGCCGACCTCTATCCAGAGATTCTGAATAGAGCCGGTGAGCAGGTCCGTGGGCACAACCCTACGGCCATCAACACCATGTTCGGTTGGATAGTCCTGGGCCAAACTCGCTCTTTAGTAACGTCTTCCGACCCTCCTGTGTCTCTCTTCGCCTGCTCCTCGACCCTCGAGCGCAACTTGCGCCTCTTTTGGGAGACGGAAGAAACTCCTCGCCCTCCGAAGTAGATCCTGAGGATCAGTTATGTGAACGTCACTTTCTCGAGTCTCACTCCCGCGACTCATGTGGGCGTTACTCTGTGGCTCTCCCGTTTAAGCCATCTCGTCCTTCTCTCGGGCGTAATACCCCTCCTCATCGACTCAAGACTTTCGTTGCTACTCGCGTCGTTGAAGTACTCGAGAGCACGTCGCCCACTGACTGGGCCACGTGCGTTCTGAGGAAAATCCCGCAGACTGCGCCTCTCGAGGCTTATCCCCGGTTCAGCTTCTTGAACAATCCCTGTGGCTTTCTGGACCTGGTTTTCCTCGGCTCTGCTCCTGAGCAATGGCCTCGACCCCAAAAAACTTTCATTGGCTTCCGATTCTGAGCTCCTCGATCTGAAGCCCGCGGTCACTCTCGTCGCTCGCGTTAAAGACCGGACCCTCTTTTGGAGAACTTTCAGAAGTTTTCCAGTTTCCTCAAGGCTCAAAGTGTGTTTCTCTGGGTTTTCCGCTTTGCTCGACTCCTTCCTGCAAAGCGTTCAAATGCTCCTCCCCCCCCCCCTGTGGTCCCGTGGGACCCCTAGAGCTGAAAGATGCTCTAGACCTCTTCATACGACTCACCCAGCATCATAACTAGTCCTTGGGGTTACGTCAACTTTCTCGAGATCAACTCTGTCATCCCGGCTCGCCTCTCTCAACCGTTTGTCGACCCCTCCGGTTTTCTCAGGGTGGGCGGACGATTGCGTCATTTCTTCTCTAACGAAGACGCTCGTCATCCTCTCCTTCTCCCCAAGGAAGCACACTTATCGCTCCTGATCTGCGATCATTACCATAAGGTTCATTACATTCTGGTTCCCCGAACCGTTCAGGCATTGATCCAGCAATCCTACTGGATCATGTCCTTGCGCGGTCTGCTTCGGCAACGAATCCATCGTTGTCTCACCTGTCATAAATTTCGTGCCAAGCCTCTCCAACCTCCGATGGCCGATCTTCCCGCGCCCCGGGTGAAAAGCTCTAGAGTTTTCTCCCATGTCGGGACCGATTTTGCGGCCCTTTCATGGTGAAAACCAGCACTCGCCGGAACGCACCTCTCACCAAGGTTATCTCTGCATCTTCGTGTGTATGGCCACCAAGGCAGATTCATCTGGAGATGGTTTCTGAGCTGTCCACTGAAGCCTTCCTGGCCTGCTTCGATCGCTTTCTCTCGAGGAGAGGTCTTCCCTCCCACATCTATTCCGACTGTGGGAGGAACTATGTGGGAGCTGCTAGACAGCTGCGTGAAGTCCACGACTCTCTTTCACTCTCTAAAGAGCCGATCTTTACTTCTCTCGCTTCCCGTCGTGTCCAATGGCACTTCAACCCTCCGTATGCTCCCAATTTCGGCGGCCTTTGGGAGGCAGTAGTAAAGTCTGCGAAATCACTCTTGTACCGTCTCATCGGAGACACCTCCCTCACTCATGAGGAGTACGCTACGTTGTTCGCCGCATTGAAGCCGTGCTCAACAGTCGTCCTTTATGCGCCTCCTCAGAAGATCCAGCTGAAGGTGTCGATTACCTCAGTCCTGGCCATTTTTTGATCGGCACTCCCTGCTTTCTCCCCCCGAACACCTGTTGGTTGAAAACATCAAGCCCTTAGCTCGGTGGCACCGTATTCAGCAAATCACCAATCCTTCTGGCACCGTTGGGCAACCGAATACCCCCACACTGATGCAACGCAACAAGTGGGTTCGTGGGAGCCCCGATCTCAAAGTTGGAGACATCGTTTTTTCTTTCTCGGCCACTTCCAGCCCCTCTCTTGGCCGATCGGGCGAGTGGAAGCTCTCTTTCCTGGTCGAGATGGTGTTCCCCGCGTCGCCTCCGTTCGTTCGGCGTCTGGCGTTCTTACCCGACCAGTTAATAAACTGGTAACCCTCCCTTGTGCTTAACTGCCAAGAGAGATGCTCGTATCGTTTTCCTTCGTTTTATATTGTTAGTTTTCTTGTTGTTCTTGGTTCTAGTTTAAAAAATGATTTCCTTTCATTTTTGGTGGCGGTATATGTTCACGCCGATGTTCTTGTTTAGAATAGTATAGTTTCTAGGTTTGTTTATTTTCGCGTATCATCTCTTGTATTTCTCGTTGTGATCTGATTCACCCTGGTTACCCCTCTTTTCCCCTCTTCTTGACTAGTTTTTCTGTCATCTTTTCTCTCGCGATTAGACCTCGCGATGTCAGTTGCCCGTCTACCTTCACAGGGTGAAGTCTGTGCTCTTGGCTGCTCCGAGAGCAAATCAATCTTCGATTCTCAGTCATATTCAGTTCGAAGTGTACAGTGCACCAGTCATCTCCGTTCTAAAGTTCGCCCCACTTCCAGTCCACACTCAAGCTCACAGTTCGTTCGCCATCCAGTTCATACTGCAGTCTTGGGTTCGATGCCTTCCAGGCACATTTTCTTACTTCATTCTATTTCCTTCCAAGCTCGAGCTCTTTAATTCTTTCCTATCTGTTACGTGGTGTGCTCACCAACTACGTCACCACGCTTACCACGCTCTGAACTTCATTTCACACCCGCACTACATCTTAGGGTAAGTTCAGTTGCTAAATTCAATTATACAGTCCACAAAATACCATTTTCTCAAGGCCACGGCCCCATCAGTTATATATATATATACGAGTTTCTGCATTTTTTTAAGTTGTTATTGTTTGTTACATCTATCAGTTTTCGCATAAAAATGGTATGTGTATTATTTTTGACAGCCCGCACACAAGAGGTTTTCTCTTACAGGGGCTTCCTATTGTGTATATTTAATATATTTTTTGTCATCACAATAATGCTCATAACTTTGTATTGTTTACTTACTTATCTGATGTAATGTATATTTGCAGGAATAAAATGCATTAAAATTGATTGAATTGAATTGATTGATAGAAAAGACTTGCGGCATCGGGCATTAACCTTTACAACTCCATACCATCAGAATATAAAAACCTCATTGATTATACTCATTAAAAATTAAAAATTAAAAATTAAAATAGTTTCTCATGGAAAGATGTTTTTATTCAGTGGGGGAGTTCAAATTGGCTTCTCAAAATCAAATCTAAATTAAACAAAGGTCACTGCTGCAATTTTAATGATACGCCCAATAATATAAACTTAAATTTAATTATACATATGTTTTAGCTGGTTAAAGTTATTCTCATAATTTTAAATGTTAATACTATGACAACTCAAATGTTCAACTTATGTATATGAACCATACACATATATTATACTATTCTATACTAGTTAGGGGACGAAGCTCTCATAACATGCATCACTTTTCTGTCACGTCTCACGATAAAAACCGAACCCGACGTCAGACTAACACGTGATATTGTGTTGGTATTGCCTTCAAATAGAATGATGCACTATGTGTTTGGTGACTACGGTAAAAGATAAGTGGCTTGCTCACCTGAAAATATTATGAACATTCATGACCCGGCACCTCCACCAAAAATTTCAAATTTTTCTTTTTTGTATTCTTGGACGATCTGTTAATTAAGGATCTCTGATGAGGCGTTTAAAAGAGCCCTTCAAGATCACTTCAGATGACAAATGGTTGCCTGATTGGCCTAGAGTTGACGACCACTGCTAAGAATAATGGATCTCTGATACCGGCTACACTAGGTCTTTATTTCATTTATAACGATCATATTAATAAACTGTATCATCTAGTCAACATAATCATTATCATCCTTGTATACGAGAATTTATTTTATTGTATTATTTTATTGATGTTAAGAATGGGACAGGATCACTGGGTGGATGGGCCACAATAGGCCTGCTTTCCTGTTTCATTCTGCAATTGTTGTGTATGACGTGTACAAATTACAGAGAAAAATAATAAATAAATAAAAAAGAAGCTTCGCTTCCTCTCACTACTATTACGGTGCTCCTCCTCCATTGTTTATTTTTGCATAACTAATGTGCAAATATTTCAGTTGCTCGTTGGATGCCTGTTCAGTGTTCAAGGACGCCCCTCTTTAGGCAGTACTCTTCAGGTAGGTTACTAGGTATGTTGTAGTTAGCATACTTGTTGAATTTGAGCGGTCTATGAGTTGTCTAAGAGGACTTAATCCCTAACATTTGCATTAATGACTGTAGTAAACCTTGTAAAACACTTTCGGTCAGGATTGCCAGATGCGGGTGTCGAACACGGGACCTTCCAAATCAAAGTGTCGCACTAAACGCTAGAGCTGCATCTGTCCGGTAATATAATACAGATAAGTTGCACTTGTTAAGGCTATTGTACCGCCTCTGGCCGATAATTTGAAAGTCGAAGAAACATGTCTGAAAAGTTTGCTGAATGAAAGAAGGCCTTTAAAATAACAGAAAAAAATTGTGAATTTTTTTGGGCGGGACATAACCTCACTTTTGGAAATTATATTTAGATTTTTGGACAAAAGTGTGAACTACAAGACTAGTTCAAAATTAAATTTAGAGAATCGGTTTTCTGGAGCATAGTTTCTGAACACCTTTAGCTACATTTTAACTATAGCTAAAATATTTTTCGAAAATAACATTGTGTACGAATTTTTTTGTCAAACGGTACAAATACGAGTTTTGTACCGTTTGACAAAAAAATTCGTACACCAACTGTTATTTTCAGAAAAATATTTTAGCTATAGTTAAGTTGTAGCTAAAGGTGTTTAGAAACTATGTCCAGAAAACCGATTCTCTAAATTTAATTTTGAACTAGTCTTGTAGTTCACACTTTTGTCCAAAAATCTAAATATAATTTCCAAAAGTGAGGTTATGTCCCGCCCAAAAAAATTCACAATTTTTTTTCTGTTATTTTAAAGGCCTTCTTTCATTCAGCAAACTTTTCAGACATGTTTCTTCGACTTTCAAATTATCGGCCAGAGGCGGTACAATAGCCTTAAGTTTTTAATCTATATCACTTACAAATATTAAGTGCTCGATATTTAAATTTATGCAAATGAAACCACAATGAATAAATTTAGAAAAATGGTCGTTTATTATTAAAAACAGATTAAAAATAAAAATAATTGACAATTAACAGAGAATTGGAGTTCCAAACAATTATAAAATAATAAATATTTCATTGCGTTTTAAGCTGTTCTGCCCGAGGTTGCCTTATTTTACAACATCCAATATAATAATAATATATCGTGTGATAATTGTGTTTTATGGTACGCCCCGTTGCACGTCATCATTATCCCCCTTCATCACTGTCTGGTGAAGCCTCTAACACTCAACCACTGAGAGCAGCCATTTTGTGCTGAAAGTGCTAGACTCGCTCTTGAGGTCGGTGCAAGTTGGAGTACCCTGGAGCGCACTCGACGGATGCAGATTACATCAGAGTAGTTCGCTCAGCGGCACGCGCGGATTATAATCAGTGTACACCAGTGTACACCAGTGCAACCAGCGGGAAACATAAGCAGAGGGTGCAATATCGCGCAAGTGAAGAATCATCAACATAACACATATTATAGTATAATACTTTGGAAATAAATTGGTTAACATAAAAAAATAAGACACAAATCACAATAAATAAATGGTGAATAATATTAAAATACTGGCATTGCAATGTATAAGCCTATTTCATTAAACTTGATATTAATACAAATTAGTTGTCAAGTTTGTGTTATATGGGGGATGTGGAATGACAATAAAACAATAGGGGTAACATATGCAGCAATATTTTTACGAGATGACGGTGTATTAAAACTTTTGTAAAAGGGACTACACTTGACATTTTATTTCATTAACTCATTCGTATGTACTTGGTTATAATGGTAGTTTTATTATCTTAGTAATTTACCGCGAGGTGAAGTGAGATAATCAGCTGGAATGGTGATTCAGAAAGATAATAGCAAAGTAGGCATTGACTTTACTTTAAACATTTAATACTTCCGCGGTATGCAATCGCAATAACTTTTAACAAATAACCTTTGACCAGAATGATGGGTAACTGTACGTCAAAATAACGGTCTGGTTAAATAAACTGAACCTAGTTTTTTAGTTTAAGTTTATTAAGATAACGGACGCGTCAACCGTTACGCTAAAATGCGTCACTCTAGCCTAGGGGGTTAGGGGAGGAAATCCCATGCTGGTCATAACCAGCCATATGGTAAGGGGAGGAAAGTGAGGATTTTCACGTCGCGGTAGTCATTGTCTTTGCCATGAGTCATGGTCGTGGTCATCGTCGCAGAGGTCGTCAAAAAATGGAGAGAGGTCCTCGACGACGACCGCCAGAGCTTGCCTCTAGTTTCGAGGAATATTATATACTACCCTTTTTACTATCTAATGTTTGTGAGATGGACTTTTTCACTCTCCTCGTCTTTTACGTTCAGCCGAGTCCAATTCTACCCCGGGCCCAGATGGGGAACCTGTTTCCAAACTAACTAACTCAGATCTAAAAAATGTTGTGTCGAGAACATACGCGCATACATTAAACTCAAACCCTACACCGATATTAAAACAATTGCTAACACAATATTTGCATTGCCCGATTGATATAAAACAAAAGTACTCGGCTTTTAATACAAAAGCAATGAACCGTGGTCGAATGAGAACGATGTAAACGTCTACGTGGAACCGATAAATAATGTACGGGTCTGTGGAACAATGGTCGGCGCTCGTTCCTTGATGTAAATACAAGGCCGGGAGTGAATCAGGGCGGTTTTTACCCGGGCTCGCCGGGCACGGGGTGAGTGATCATTGTCTTATGCCCCGCGTGGACATGACGCGCAACAACGACAAGTGTTTTACGGGTTATTGTGTGTTGTGCGCGGTACATGTTAATGCGGACATAGAGCTGGGATTAGATAAATCAAGAGATGGTCAGCTTTTAACAAGGGACTAGTGGAATTTATCGAGTTCAAGCGAGACTGTTGACAAAATAAAATAGATAATTTTTAATAAACGAACATTTGAATATTTTGACTAGTGGGGCAGGACACGTTCAATATATTAAAATAAGAAACCATTTTGCATTATGCTTTTTATTAACAGTCTCCATTGATGACATCATACTTGGGATAGCTATGCAAAACAAGCGATATTACAAGCTGTTGTTCACAAGTAACTGAAGTTATAGTTCATCATTACCAGCCTATATGTATTTATTATTTATCCTTGTCATAATTACATTTAAAACAGATATACATAAACTCCGTCCACAAAGATGGAAGTTTAAAGTTCCTTGACAAGAAACGGCGTCGACGCTAGCAAATATTTTGCTAAAACACTTAGAATGATGAGGAAGGAAGAGCCTTGCTTCAACACAACATGTCATAGGTTCTGCCATAGGTGTTCCTGCCAGGGAAGGATAGTGACTTTGAGGGCGGGCGGCAGCTTGTGATTGGAATTATATTGTTTCATTTGCTTTGTTAACCCTCTACCAAATATATATGGACGAACAGTAATTCTTCCGGCAGTACGTTGTAGGGGAACCGAGTTGGGATGATAGTTATACTGGCAAGGTCATACATTTCATGACGGAGGTTTGGTCATATGAAGAGCCCCGATGAAGTCTAGAACAGAAGCCACAGCTACTCTTTATTTTAAGTACTGGATATTGTTTGATGAACATATTCTATATATTGTTACACTTATCATTTTCATTTCTGTATACTTTAAAATTTAAACTAATATTGGCAAATTTATAATACATATATTACAAAGAGTTTACTCTTGATTCTTCGCTATGAATATAATGCGAGCTCCTAGATGTAGACTGTGGTGGAAATGTTGTAACCCTGGGGGCCACGTTTGTTGTGGGATGAGAAGCACACAACACAAGAAGGTAACGGAGACGACGACGCATAATAGGCCGAGGAGGTAACTTGTTTATCGTACGATGAGAACTCTTTGACAATCACAACTCTTTGAGGGCTTTCTAAAGACGGTGGTCCCGGGAACATTCCATTCCCCCCCCCCCCCCCCTACCTAAGCTAAGTATCTCTAACTTCTCATTATTATTCCTTCTTGCTAATGTAGGTTTAGTTTCTAGTTACTAGTTATATTATATCACACTTGTGGGGTATATCCCTGTTGTTGGTAAATAAATAATAATAAGAAAATAATGGGTCTTCCCTCCATATCCTTTGGCGTTTTCCTAGTTAACAACAAAACACGTTAACAATACAAATTGAGAAATGTACTTGCAATATATTTGTATGTTAAAACTGTACAAATACTAATTTAGTGTAAAGTATATTCTCGAACAAAACTCGAAAGAATGTTGTTTTCACGTTTCGAATATCCTCTTTTAATTTAAAAAGCATTTTCACAAAGTAATGTGCATTCATGTTTTATAAATACGCTGCCTTATTTTCAATTTATATTTAAATTAGCCGAGTTAAATGAGACGTAAAAAAGGTTAAAAACAACAGAAATAATAACATACTCCGAGGACGGAAGAGGAAGACAAACAATGTTCTGTTTATTGACGACTTCAGAATTATTTCGTTGCAGTTGGAAGCTTTTCGTCTTCAGAGGATACAAAGCAAAGCTCTACGTTAATAATAATAACTCAGTTCTAAAATAACTATACGTAAAATCTAATATTACAAGACTGTGTATATTGAATGTGAGCTTTTCAGAACTAAATAGAACATTGCGTGCTGTTCGTCCCTGGAATTCCGCTGAGAATCTCGTTATTAGAGAAAGAAATTTAAAAAGACGATGAATATAAAACGATGAAAGCGTACGCACCACTTACTTTTAATTAGAGGTGTGTTAAAATAGCTTTTTACGTTGAGAATTTAAAATTTATATTTTCAAATTAAACAAATTTAGCATTTTGTGGGATATAATTTTTCTCTTTGAAAACCATTAAAATGGTAGTTACTTACATTTTTAATGGAAATGGTTGTATAACAGATATATTGTTAGCAATTTCGAATTAAAATGACCGTTGGAGCAATTTTTAATAGCCATGAGAAAACATTATGTTTTAGTAAAAATTACGATGTGAAGTGTTTCTAGAAATAACGTTTGCTGATCTAGCATCTATGGCATAAAACGCTAATTTTACACATCATGACTCAACATAATATAAATACAGTTTAGTTTATAAACATGGTTAATTTATACGGAGTAGCTACAAGGTTCGTAGTAATATGCGTTATTAGTAAGCATTAAAATATAAGTGCAAAAAGAGGACAAACACATTAATTAGGTTCATTATCGAGCATGCAAGATGCAGAAGAACATTCAGACACTTATGGTAATTGAACCAGTTATAAAAGGACTGTTGATAATGCTAATATTGTAATGTATGTACTTGTTATGTGACAAATTCTTGCCTAGATTGAGAGTTTTGGGTGTAATTAAATGATGAGTGATGCGCGCATTTCTAGAGGCTGTGCGTTCTGAATACATCGTAAATCAGTGATTTAACTGATTTGATTGTTGAATACGTTTGTTGTAAACAAGAGTGTGTTTAGCAGTTTCCCATCGGAATAGCAGGTTCGTTGTAGTAATTGAGTAATGTACTGTAGCAATTAATAAAGAACATGCAAAAATACGCACGACACACATCAGATACACAAAATGTTTTGTTGATCGGTAGCAAAAACATTGGCAGCAAACATTTAATTATAAACTAGAAAGTAAAGTCGGTTAATGATGAGCTTTTAAGTTTTAAGTTTGCTTGATCTTATTGCAGTTTGTTCTGTACGCATGGGTGAGTGAATTTCTTGTCTGTCAATTGGATTATTAACGTAAATTAATTAAAAGCTTATTCTATGGTTGCTACTTTTCACTTTTTCTTGTAAGGTCTCATCACTTTTGTCGTAAATTGACTTGAAACCATTGGAGAGCCAAGCAGAAATATGTTTATAAAGATTCTATAGATTGGCTACTGTCAATTCTGCCATGTTTCACAAGCTTTGTCGTATCATTGAATTTACTTTACCCATTTGGTCAAGAATGATTCACTGATTGGATTCAATTGCAAAAATCAAAATCGAAAAGTACGATATCATGGATGTTTTAGCGATTTACCGCAGAATGACGTGGCAAGTCTAAGTAAGAGATTGAAGTCCTGTAAATTTTTATCCAGATACGCAAATGCCTGCCGTAAATGAAACAACAGACAAACAAAATAAAAAAAAAAAAAAAAACAAAAAATAACAAAAACCGGAAATTTTTGGGGGTGCGGGTGAAAAATTGAAGTCTCCGTCTTAATTATCAAAAAATGTTATCAACATACAGCATTTCTGTTTATATTGAATGTAGTAACGGAGAAAGTTAGTTAATGTAGCTTCAAGTTCTTATGGTTTTTGTTGATTTTCAGGCTATGTACTTTTCATTTTTTTTTAGAGCTAACTAACCAACCATTACAATATTTTGGTGTGTGTTGAGCCTTGTGCTTTACAGATTTTAAGAGACTGAAGCCTAATATAAAAAGATATTGAACACATTACACTAATGTATCAATACAGCCCAACAAATCACAAGGATTGTAGAGATATTAAATAACCATCAATGTGCCCCCTGGTTTATTTGCTTTGTTGTGTTTGTTGTCGTTAGTGTTTCCAATTGAAGGTTAACAAATAAAACTTTCTCAAACTATACTAATTTTATTGTTGTGGTCGTAGGTTCTTTTGGACAGATCCTCTAATTATGTAATACATATGCACTAACACGACAAATAAAATGCAAATTCATGTTTTTTAACTATTACTAGGAAAACTCCAAAATCGTTGTTAGACGAGTGTGCGAGTCATGTGTTGAGTACCCAGAAAATGTTATAAATAAATAAAAATAAATAATGGAGTTTTTGAGTTGAGTCAACTGTTAGGCCATAATGCACCACTCTAGCCTATGCTAGGCTAGGGAGGAAAGCATCATGCTGGAACCAGCCTTTAGTAGGGGGAGGTGGGGGGAGTACCGCGGGTACTAAACACATCGCTCGCTCACTCGCCTAACAACAACTTTGTCGTTTTCCTTGTTATGTATGTATAATAATTTAGGATGAAGACTTATGATCAATTGAAAAATAAACCAAACGTATAGTTGTTACCATAAGAATAATTTATATAAAGACATTGGACATGAATGAGCCACGAGAGTGTTTTTTACCACTTGAATATCACATGCAGCAGTTTATTTCTGCGTTAAGTCCATTTATTTATAAGTTAGGTACTATATCGGCCTTCATTAATTTCAATATGTGTTTCACTTTGTTAACCTTGTAACGGCCATAAGTCTTAACGAAAGGGGTGGGGGTGGATTGGCCTCTTTATCTACAGCCACCCTTATAATAAATGCTTATGGCCCTTAGAAATTTAAAAAAGTAAAATGCACATTTAAATTTATCTAGGCCGATATAGTAACTAATTAATTAAATAAATCGATTTAACGCAGAAAGAAAATGCTGCATGTGATATTCAAGCGGTAAAAAAGACTCCCATATGGCTTATTCATTTTAAAAGACAATTATATCAATTTGTAATGTAAATAGTTTATAGATGTAGGCTTTTATGGCTTTAGCTAGGGATAGTATAGACGTTAAAGAAACAAAGAAGGGAAAATAAATAAATAAATATTATAGCCTATATTTGAAGGCTGTAGCCTCTGTAGACACAGAGAAAGTATGGGCTGTCAACAGAATTTAGGGCATATGAAAAACAAATCGAGTTACGCTTGTACGGAAATACGAAATTCTTTGTTCCAAACGATATGTTTTACACTGTGATAATGCTTTGTACTAAAATATACTACTGATGTGAAAAACCGAAAATTAGTGTGTGGTCGGGTATTTGGGGGCAGACTTCAACGGCAAAAAAGGTACCCGCATTATCGTATCTGTATGATGTTTAGGGTTCTGGATTAGACTCTGCAAGACTTACAAAAGAAGATAAAAAGTAGAGACAAATAATCGACGTTTCGCTGGAATTAAACCCTCTTGTACAAGAATCGGGTAGGCCTATGTATTTGCCAGTTGTCAACATTCATTTTGGTAACATTGGGAGGAAAAAGTATTTTTTTAAAGTGACCTTTTAGTTCAAAAATTATTACATTTTTCACAATTAAATTTTTCACAGGTTGGATCCTTCCAGATTTTGCTGTCCGTGTTAACAGCTCTCTATTAACTGGACTTAGACGTTGGTGTGAAATTTCGTCAAAATAGTACTAGTAGTTTGGCCCCTGCGCATCGAACACACTACATACATACATACACACATAAACTCAACGAAGTGAAGAAAACTTTTCATTGAGACTCCGTTCGCTCCGCTCACTCGTCCAATTACTGTTCAGCATTGTTGTGATTAGCAAGGTCGCCTGTCGATTTAGTTCGCATTTTATCGTTATATGAAAGCGTGTTCCCAACTAAAATGACTCATTGAAGTAATACCAAACATTTCAACTTCATTGAAGTGTTCAAACTGCATTACACCATGTGTACTACACGCATTGAATTGAAAAAACCACTCCCAGTATTTGCTTCAATGCGCTTTGGCTTTTAATAAAGTTTTTCCCCACTCGTGGGAAAATAATTCAACATCAGAGAACTTTATCGAAACCTAGCTCCTACGTCATAGTTTTCTTAAGGGGAGGCAGGCGTGCCCATTTTACCTGCATTCGAACTTATGAGACTAATTTAGTCACATCTGTTTGAAATTTTACATTTTTGTGTGAAAGTGAATTATGAATGCCCTATCATAGTACTTCAAAATATCAATTATTAAAATCAAAATAAATTCTTTTTTGTAGAATTTAGAATTTGTCAAAATGGTCAAAAACGTCCAAATAATTACTCATTTTCAGATTAATTTGTGTTAAATGTTATTAAATCAGATAATACAGGGGCGTACATGTCCATTATTATCAATTATACAAAGTTTTATTCAGATGATATGATACATTATATGGTTGCATATATGCATATATGCCCTCTTAAGTTGTTCAAAAAGAGTAAATTGTTCTGCTTCACAGTTGAATAAGAGTAAAACATCGCATAGAAAGTAAAACTATTGTTCGTGTAATGTGAGTCTCTGCCACTATTGTCCCCGTGTGTGCGAGTATGTTCATCTGACGGAGTCGAACAGCTAATGACTGGTGTACAGTCAACCTTTAGGGCCTATGTGACGTGTTTCCTGCGTAGCCCGATACAAAAACCTCCCGGACAATGAAATACCGAAATAAATGAGCTAGAAATGACGGCCGTCCATATTTTGACGCGGCCACACCGGAATCTGCGGGGTCATAACCACAAAACATTAACTTATCTCGGTCCGTTTCCTAGAATCAAATATTGCGGGGAGCGACCGTTACTCACGCGGAGTGATATGGAAATGTTTGGTGGGCGGTGAATCCCTCGCTGCTGTGGAGCTAGTCCGCCCGCATCGCTCTAATCGCGTTGGAGGGAGGGTTTAAAAACCGTTTGATAAAAACACTCGCAATATAGGAGCGAAACACGGCCAGGGACTTTTAGCAGATTCATTGTGAGGCCTAATATGTTAACTTGCAGGGGTGCCGGGAATAATCCTCTTTGTACATATCCGATTGACGTCAAAAATCTAATATAACACAGAGATGAACACTTGATAATGTGGTGATAAATATTTAAAAAATATTTCTTTGTTACTTTTTACTCTTTGTTGAACAATAATAATGTTTTGAAAATATTTGACTGTGGGTATATTTCTACATCCTTGCTCGAAACGGGAAAAAATGCTTATTTAATATCAATGATGTTTCGTGGATTTAAGAATAGGTTTTGATTTATTATTACCGTCTATAAAGATACCTTGCTAGACGAAATAAATGGTGCACGTTATCGTTATTACATCGTTTTATATTCTTCTTGTTTCTTATTAAATTAACGTATGTTTTTTCGTCATAAAGTAAACGATAAATTACAGTATTTTTGCTGATTTAAAAACATTCTGGAAAAAATGATGCTAACAATGATAATTTGATCTTCGACACAGGAGACTCGTAACACGGTACACCAAACGAAGCCTTAACCACTCGCTTCGCAATTATACAGAAAATGTTTTTCTACGATCTGCTCTAGCAAATTCTTAATTGAAAACGTATATTTGAACTAATTATGATTACAATTATAAAACGTCGTCGAGAACTGAGTGTAAAAGCAAACGAACAATCTTATAAGAATAACTCTGGAGAGAATTGAATTCTGGAAATGTAAGATCCGCCTCGGGATCAACAACCAACGTTTTATCAGGGAAGTCGTAACGAGTTTCAATACGAGTGTTTCGAGGTCTCCGTCTCAAGATCCATTTAACCTAATCACCAGAGACAATCCCGCCACAAACAAGACACCGGGGACCCCCACCCCCAACCCTAACCGTTTCAAAAGTACGAATTAACATTAAAACTAGCAAAGAAGAAAATTAAAATCTAAATTAAAATCTACATCTTTCTAGAGGTGTTTTATTAATTTTAACTGTTACAGTTAAATGATTCCCATGGAAATGAAAAGTAGTTCGTTTTCTCTTCGCTGTTATTCTGAGAATGGAAGTCTTAATTATACAGTCCAGTGAAGGTAATAAAGTTTGCCTAGTATATCAGTGAACACCGCGCAAGAACCTCGCCTGTCTTTGCTTGCCTGAGTAGGTCAGTGTCTCCCAAGCGGAGTAATACAGAACTAGTGGTTATGCTTTACCACATGCTCAAAGTAGATAATACATACTTCAAGAGTTGAAATAAAGTTATCACCGTTCTTGTGCGTAAAAATGACATTTATTTACTTGGGTTCAATATTTCGTTCTTCTTCTTGCTATGTTGCTATTCCTAAACATAGTTTGAACACATAAATTCACCATCACGTGTGCCATACTTTCGAAAAAATGCCGCAATAATAATGCTAACCTACGCTAATGAAAGTGGAGTATAACGTAGAAAAAATAATATCAAGAAATGAGGACCCGGCACCTCCACCAACAATGCTATTCTTATGGAGCTAAAACTTTTCTCGCTCTACCCGGCACCTCCACCAAACGCATATAACATTTGCTATTTTAAACATTTTTTACGACAGAATACGATGAATTTGATTTTATTTTGATAGAATTAAGTACCGTGATGTGCATTCAATTCAAAGAATAATAATTTCGAATAATGATGTGACCTTTTACAGTACAATAAATGATTCACTTGATTGGAAATCACGTTAATTTACTAGACACAGTTAGTGGTAGCTTCACCGATATACGCGAGAGTTTGGGGGTAGTTATAGATAGTTGACGTTTCATGCACCGTACGTGCAACTAACCGTTTAAGTACATTCCCAATGTGTAATAATAATCTTAAGGTCTGAACCGGATTTGAATCTAAATAACAGACTTGTAATCCACCCCTAAACCATCACTCCTATAAACTTTTGCACAAAGTATGTTATTAAACAGGTAACCTACTAAAAATATATGATCAGACGATGGAGCGAAAGGACTGAACTCAAACAGGACAGTTTCTGTGTTTTTGTCTGTGTTTTCTGTGTTCGACTAAACCAACCACTGAAATCAAATTGCGCTGAATTTGATGAAGAACATTGGGCAAAATTATTGAGGGCTGTTAACATTTTCAGAGAAAACTCTCATTACGTTATCAACTTTCTATCTCTGCGTTCTAAAAAACGACAAAGGTGGTATTACTGTAGTAGGACAATGTTGCTTGCACTCACCGCTATGTGACGTTGGCGGGGAAGCGCTAGTGTGCATGCAAGATAGATTGATTACACAATAAGGATATATTTAAGGAACAATGCGGTCAGTTTAAATGTAACACAAGACATTTTCAAGTTCAGTCTGCTCGTGTCTCGCTAGCACCAAGCAATTCAGGACACAGTGCGGGCTAAAGTTCTTGACTAGACGTGCTAGTGATTGAGCGATTGTGCAATCAATCAATTAGGTGTTACTTTTCTCATTCTGAGTTTACTGAACATCGTTGTTAAGATACTGTCAGTCCACTCCTGCCGAGTAACTCACCTGAGAATGCTACACTGAGCTCCTATAGGGAGAGATGTCACCTCCACACGGCAGAGTGCAGCACCAGCGTTAGTAGGAGGCAGCCCCACACAGGGCGGGAGGGCGCTCCGTAGTTCCCGTCGTGCACCGCGGCAGGCAGCTCACCTGTTAAACAAAACATAACTTGAAACAACATTGTAGCTGCCTTTGTAAAACCATTTATTTTGATCCCAATAAGGAATCAAACAGAGATTTAAGTCCATGATGTAACAATCTTTGCGCGGAGTTTGTCACCACAAGCGTCGATTCGCAGTAGAAGATGAAAATATTTCATCAGCCAGGATATTAATAGTTAGATATTCTCTCGTATGTGAAGAGAGCTGTATAATCGTTTTTTATTATTTCACAATGATCACAAAGCGTGGCATCTGAAAATGACTATAATTAAATACATTCGTTGTTTTAGATTGTAATTTTTAATAATATAATGGTTCATTTTAAAGTGGTTAAATTTGTGGTAAGTCAGTTAACAGGGCAGTTACAGTTTATATTTGATCGTGATAAGAAGAAATGTTATTAATACCAATAAACCAACATCCGATTAGTATTCTTTCAAATGAACCTTTTATATTTCTTTACCCTTAAGGCAGAGAAACGAATGGTTTCCTCTATATTCTAGGCAGCACACCTCGTCAGAACCTCCGAAAGTGGAATCCAAATTTTTTCGTCGAGTTCATTGTCAACTCCCTGAAGTGTAGACATATCAAACCCTTCATGCCTTAGAACGCAGAATAACATTACCCTCCTAGACTATGATAACGTGGTTCACAAGTTTGTCAAAGGTAAGACTCCTTGTCTGATAGACTAGACTTGAAAAGTAAATCTCGTGTTATACGTCAACCCACGAGGGATATTTACATTGTTATCTCATCGCAGACACGGAGAAGATGAAATCAACGCGGCTGTGACTTGTGAGCCTGGGGACGGATTACAAAACTACGCCTTCTAAAACCTCTGATCAAGATTACGTAAACAGTCTCGTATTCCGTGTATCTACTATGCACCTTTAAATTAAATTAAAGTTAAATTAAATTAAAATTTTATCACAAATTAGCTTATATTAATGTTATGCCCTGCTCTAGCAACTTATAACACATTAAAACAATTATTAAACAAATAAACAAATAAAATAAATAACATAACAACAACAATAACATAACATACAAATACGTAAATATTTTGTGATTCTACAGGTGTATGTTTTTGTCATTGTAAAATGTGGAATATTTTGAAAAGGATATAGGTCAAGTTTTTTATGTCAAACTGCAACCCTCCAGTAAAAATAACACACGAATGTGACATCATTGTTTT
The DNA here is from genome assembly GCA_024449915.1 of Sweltsa coloradensis. Taxonomy (NCBI): domain Eukaryota; kingdom Metazoa; phylum Arthropoda; class Insecta; order Plecoptera; family Chloroperlidae; genus Sweltsa; species Sweltsa coloradensis. The sequence goes on from JAMZAV010000705.1 coordinate 118,761, forward strand.
TTAAAATAACACTACTTCTGTTTTATTTGTTGATCTAGCGTACATAATACAGGTAATATTTATTGTTTAGACTTTGTTTACCTTGGCTATTATTTTTGTTTTTTGTAATATATTTTTGAAAAATGTATTTTTTGTGTGAAATAACCCGATGACGGAGATGGTTAGTAATTACCGAAACGATGTTTTAAATTATGATATTAAAGAGTTGTATATCCACCAAAAAGTTTTTAATATGTGTTACTATGAATTCTGTTAACTATAAAACAAAAATACTGAAATATCTGCGTTAGTAACTGCTTTGCATTGCATATCTACAATGAACTCGTACAATGAGTTTGACATACAGTTGATAGTGTGGTATTTGAAATATCGAGGTTGGAATATAGTTATCTCATTTTGCTAATTGAAATCCACAAAACAAATACGTAAAAGGTTAATGTATTTCCAACAGAGCCAGGATGAAAAGTAATTCATTAAAAATGTGTATTTACAAAACAAACTACAAGGTTTAACAGAAAATCTAGATAACATGTAGGTCACACTTATTCATTGCAATCCACGGTGATTCTTTGTTAAAAATAGTTTTTTTTTAGAAAATGTATGTTTAACAAATTAGAATGAACAAAGTTATTTGAATTAGTTGTTTTGTTACTCAAATAGTCGAGTTTTAAAAAAAGATTTAAAAGAATTTAAAAAAACGTATGATCTTAATTTTAACAATGTAAGTAAGAACTATCTGACACATTTTTATAACTTCTGAAAAGCTTCAAGTCGGATCTTTTAGTTCATAAACTGAATTTAAGTGATCATCATCACATATTGCATCATTAATATTTAACTTAAATAGTATCTTGAAAGTACAAAGTAATTCTTAACAACAATTCTTCGAGTAAAATAATTATGATGACGCAACAATAAGAAAAATAAGGTAAATTGCAATGATATGATTTCCATGTATAGGAGATAAAATTCCAGAGTAGGATTCATGCATCAATGCTTCCGTTTGGTGGGACTACAGATTTCAGGAACAATGCAGGTAGCTTCATATGTTTTGTTTCACATTTTCCAGTATATTCTGATTCTAAAGTCTTCTCGTTGCCAACAACAATAATTTTCACCTATGCCGCTATTAAAACATTCCAATATAAACAATTGAATTACATATAATCTATTTACCAGTGACACATTTCTGTTTTTTATTCCCCACATCCCCAGAGGGTCACGTGGGAAATACGATGTATTGATCGCCGGCAGAGTTTTAAAATTACAAATAATCTTTATCTCGTGATGGGTTTGCTCTACAGAGCACCACAACTAACAAAGTATTATCTCCATCGCTCTATGATACATTGACTAAATATTGGCATCTTGTCACAACAGATTCACTTACAACTCATTAAACTCTTGCAGCATTCAACAAATTCTTCCACGTGGATTCAGACAATGAAATAAAAACTGTGCGATACTGTATGTCCGTGGTATTAATACATTTAATAATACGAGAGATACATTTGACCTTATTGCATAATGCATTAAAACGATTGTTTTTGACGAAGTGCAACTTTTCTGTCAATAAATCATGTTGAAAAATGCATTACAATGTGAAAAAATAATATGAGATTTTCAAATGATTACATTTTCTATCTCTATATGCGGTCAACTCAATCACAGTTTACATTTTTCTTACTATTTTCCCATTCTGATGAATAGTAGTCGGTGTTTCCCTTCCATAAACAAACTAAAATACAAATTAAAACTGTACACAATGAACTAATTTTGACAAGGGTCGACAATTCTATAAGCTCACGCTTTTAAAACTAATAGGTTCTGTGTTTTAAACTTAACTTTTCAAATTATTACTTTAAGCATATTCGCTAAACTGTTGATGATGATGATGAAACCCGTTATCATTTATATTTTATTGGTTATATTACTTCATAAATATTTTTCCTCGTGGAAAAATGTCCATGAAAACCCCTAATTTCCTTCAAATGACTAACTAAGTGAGAAGGTGTACACAGATAAGATAAACATTGTTATCACATTATCATTTCACCTTGGGTATCATCAGATAGAATTGATGCGACGACTACCATTATCGTTAGTAATGGGTTAAGCTTATGACTTCTGGTTTTAATTTATAGACAAATTATTGTGAATTATGCAGCTTTATAAGAATTCTAATAAAATAATAATATACAACATTCTTGTTTTGTGGACTGAAATAACGCACTCACAGAAAGTTAATTAATCATATAGGCTTCCTTTAAATCGAGCGTATCACCACGTGATTGATTGTTGGTCAATAAATTGCGTCACAGTTAATTTATTTCGTTATATTTGTTAATTTCGATGTTCAGAGGCTAATTATTTAGCGGTTTTCCTGGTTTTAACAGTGATAATTAAAACACATTTTACAATATTAATCAAATGTCAAAACTTTCGCTGATAATTAATAATAGTGAATCGACTGATTCAACATTCTCGTTTTTGTGAAACCGTGAATATCAGTCAAGTAGTGATATGTCGAAAACTTGGAACGGAATGGTAAACGTGGCAGTTAAGAAGAAATTACTCTATTTGGCCGAGTGTGAGTTTGGTCGAGAGAGAGAGAGAGAGAGAGAGCGAGAGAGAGAGAGAGAGAGAGAGAGAGAGAGAGAGAGAGAGAGAGAGAGAGAGAGAGAGAGAGAGAGAGAGAGAGAGAGAGAGAGAGAGAGAGAGAGAGAGAGAGAGAGAGAGAGAGAGAGAGAGAGAGAGCAACACACACCACTACACGGGTGGCCGATCAGCTAATTCCAGCTTATTTCCCATTCAGCCGAGTCATCGAGCTGTAAACACCAATCAGTCACCCGGGAGGTTCTGTCACTCGGCGACCACAGGCGCAACAACATCCCCCGCTAATAACATCGCGATGAACCTCGCTTGATGTGGCGACAGATTAGAACGGTGGCTGATTAATATCGCAGCGTTCAATCAGGGCAGGGAACAACGCTGCGGTCACTGCCAATCTAGGCCTGTTCTTCCTTCTTCTGTCCGCTGTGCAGTGCAGAATCATCAAACAGGCGACATTGTCTCTCTAGAGTGGGTTCCATGCATTGGAGTTTCTGTATCGGAGCTTAAGTCGGGGCTAGTGTTGATAAGGCCAAGAAGTCCACAATAGTCGAGTATTGATGACTTAAAGGGGCTATTACCCCTAAATTACCACATAATCTATAGCATAATACTACACTAAAATGACCGTTAAAAAATTGTATATTGAAACTGTGATTTAAAACGATTTTTTTTAAGTTTTTTAACCTTCAAATTAGCGAACAGGCGTTTTGGGGAATACCTTAAATCGGCTTTAACCTGCTTTTTTTGTTCCACTTAGGTACTAGAGCATCTTATCAATAAAAATGGCCATAACTAACATCGTGTCTTGGCACAAATATACACTCAAACACGCAAAATAATGCATTCTTAAATCACACCCCTTCATGGTTATCAGCATATTTTGACCGATCCACTTACCCAAATTACAAAACAAAATAGAGCGGATTTACATAAAAAGATGTCGAGTGCGTCAATAATGGCCATTATATTTTGGATCAAAATTCTCCGAGGTTACGGGCCATAAAAATCGTCCCCATGTTATTTCCTATGGAAGATTTTTGCTCATGAGACCTAGCTTGAAAATTACCAAATTTCACAACTTTTTAGGGTCATGGTGGACCCAATTCTTCTTCTTTTACATTCTAAATTCATAACTAGTCAGCCTGAATAAAATATATTTTTTGAGTTTAGCGGGTGAATACCCCTTTTAGAGCTGTTGTGTCACCAAAAAGTTTAAAAATAAATACCAATATTTCCCAGAGTCAGGGTATAGATGTGAAAACAAATATGACGTTGGGAATTAATTAATTTTTTCAAACGAATCAAATATCAGATTAAAATTTATTAATTTCCAGGAAAAGCATGATGATATTTCATTGATGAAACCAAATAAATCGTTTTGAAAACGAACCATTATAGAATCTCGAGCCAGAGGCTGAAAATATCGTTTTATGTCAGTTCAAAATGTGATGGCGATATGGGAAAACAATCTGGTTTACTTGTGTGTAACACGAACGCTTGTCGATACCAAATTTTAGATTTTGATTAAACTTATCTAATTCCTATCCTTGTTATCAATATGAAGATTGTTTGGGTGGTATTGAGTTCCAACTAATTTTTTAATATCTTGATATAAGTTAATAAAATTGGCATAATCCCATTGCCTCCTTTTTGCTTCTTATTTATTCATTTGTTTATTAACTTTATTCCAATTCTGTTAAAAAATCTGAATTACAAAGGAGAACAATGCATAAAACTAAATTAACCTTAGTTGATTGTTCGACACAAGATGTTCTATAAATCGTTAGTGTTGACACTGAATCTCGTGTTGTTAAAACGTGTACGTGCCTGTTGAAAAGTTTTATTTGATGCGATACGTTGCAGGCGCAAAGTATTTGAATTACTCCATGGTATGAATTTTGTTCAAAACAATTATTTTTTTAAAAAAAGAAGATGATATTTTTTTAGAGAGTTCTCAGTTGGTTTTTTATATGACACAATCTTAGTATTCCAACACACATTACAAACATAAGGGGAGAACCTTCAGTTGGGATTGCTGGTGGCGGGCGTCATGCTGCAACCTCCAGAACCATTTATTTAATTTTTATCCTATTCAGTTAAAAAAACTGATTTACAAAGGAGGACAACTAAATAAATCTCAGTACACATACCCAACAATGAACTACAAGTAAGTAAATATTTGAAATTACAACAACAATGCATTAAAACACAATAATTTTGGTTACAAATTTAAGAAGGATATTAAATGCAATAAATTAATGAACCAAATATAAAAAGAGGTAAAAAGAAAGAAAAAGAAAACTCATCGAAAAAGAAAGAAGAATCATCAAAAAAGAAAATCGAAAAGAAGATTAATTAATTATTGAGAAAATCAGGACCAGCAAATCAGGGAGTTATCAAATTTTCTCAGAAGAGACCACCGATCGTCAATATTCATTCTTGTGTTATAATCTTGATAAGAATATAGTACGAAATATCTCGACTCTAATATATAATTATATCAGACATATAATTATTGGAAATTGTTTATGTCAAAAACTGATTCTTATAATCTGAATCAAAGTGAGCTACTCCTATCGGTTGCGCTCAGTGATGCACGACCCAAGCAAGGGCTGATTTATTCATAGTGCTAATACCCCTCGAAGATTCGTTCTTGTAACAAGTCATTCCCTCTTGTGAACGACGCGACTATCTGTGAAATAGATCGCAAGTTTTAAAAGAAAGCCCGGGGCTTAGTTGAAGTGGGTGATAGAAAGTTAGGAGTGTTGCCAGAGAGTCCAGGCTTGATGTCGGACATGGCCGGCGCAGTTTCATCCCTGCTCGTCCCGTTTATCCCGAGGGAGAATCCAGTTGGCCGCAAAATACTTTTTAATTACACCACTTAAAAGTTTATTTCATTGAGCGCGAACCGTTTTAAACTCACTGCGTTATGAACCCCATTAACAAAAAAAAAAAATACAGAAATATATTTTCACCGTGGCTGGCTATTTAACTAAAATAATTTCAGTTTACCCGCTTGCATTATACAGGGAAGCTAGTGTGGATTACAAAATGCCAACAGAATAAAGCTATACCATCTATTTTTACGATAGTGCTTTCACTCGAGTACATCTCCTTTAAGGCCCCTCAGCGACATTCGCTGCCGAGTTTATAGACAATGTCGGTAATTGCCTCGCTGGCCACAGTCGTACGACAGTTGGCAACACTGCCCACACTCGCGGGACAATTGGCAACCTCGCCGGACCAGCGGAAGAGTGTGTCCGTAAATCACGTACTCAACAATTACCGTAGAATATCTGAATATCATTTGCATAGAGACCGTGTTCTAGGTGGACCATTATCTAAACAAAACAAAACCTTATAAACAAAAAATATGTGTGTGGATTATTCCGAGCGTGCATAGTCGCCTAACGAATGGGGTTTACTTTTTAGCGCGGAGGAGTCTTCGCTTTATGGGAGTGATTTAATTGTGTTCTAGTTTGGGGCGACCAACCCCTATCTTAGCGGGTTTAACTCAAGTCTTTCCCTAATTGATACGTTATTAATTTAACCTTCTTTAAAAGAGCTTTTAAAAGTTAAGTGTGGATAGTCTACAAGCGGAAGATGAGAGCCAAACAAAACAATGGGCGACAACTCAAACAGTGACTCCACTTCTAACTTTCTGTCCCCGTCTATTAATAATGAAATCAAATTATCCAAACTTCCATTTTATGTCAATCCGCGGGGAGTTTTACAGACCGGAAAAACACAAATCCGTCCATTGTGAGGCCACGTCTGACATGGTTGAATTTATGTATTTGTTGGAATCATTTCATTCGCGGTTTTCAGATAAAAACAAACACAAAACGTTGGATAATTGCACGATTGTTCGGCGTTCATCTCTCCAATCATTAGGCTTGAATGGCTTGAATAGCAGAGCGAATCAGAACAGACCTCACGCTAACTAGGTCGGCATTATTAATGCGAGCTGATTGTGATTGTGGTGGTTTTTTAGGTGGGTGGATAATGAAAACCTGGTTGAGAAGGACAGTGCGATGCGACTCGATGTAGAGAATATTTAATACCACAATGTCCCACCCCCGTCTGGGCTAGGGGTAGAATTAGGCCTGGGTATTCCACTGACGATCGTTGAAGGCGAGAAAAGAGGCAAAGTCCATCTCGCAAACATTAGCTAGTACGGAAGGTAGTATATTTTACCCACAGAAACACTAGAGGGGAGCTCCGGCCGTTGATGTGAGATACAACCCCTCCCCTTTACTGTTGCTGAATCTGTCCAGCATGGGTCTGTCCTCCCCACGTCACCAAGCCTAGACTATATAATGACTGAACGGTTGACGCACTCTTAAACCGAATACACTAGCTTTGTCACAGCAAAACATTTAGTCAATGAGTCCATGTTTGCAAAAACTCGTTAGCATTGTCAATAAATGAATACATTTCATCTTACACCGACTTACTATATCGGGTGTTAGGAGAGTTCTGATGGGAAGTTCAAGGGCTATTTAATAGGAATCAATCTTAGCATTCGAGTGATTGATTGTTTAAATCCTTGAGATAAACCTTCCGTCAAGAATATCAGTGGCAGGAATCGAGCCGAGGAAGACCCGAATTAAAGTAAACGTCTATCGGTGCTTGACGGCAGTATTACAATACCCTCAGTACCAGATCTGCAATAGGACCCTAAAATACCGCCAGATTCAACTATTGTACAGCTTCGATGAAATTGCCGGAAAATAATAATAATATAATAATGTTAGTTCGGTTAAACGGGTGCATCAAACGCTAGATCATTATGCGCCCCTCTAGACACATAAAAATTGTTTACAAAATTATATAAATGAAAGCCTCAAAACACATCAATAATAATTATATTATTATTATAAACGTCCTTTAAAACTAACAATTTATCGTCAAATTATACATCAAGTATGCGAGAGACTGTCTCTCTTAAATGTCTTAGTTTACAGATTGTTATTACAATCTTCAGGTATTTTTTCGGTTTTTTCAAAGTTAACTGTCAGTTTGAGAGTTGAAAACCGCTATCGGGTGTCACCGCCAGTCGAAATTTTTTATTTCCACCGCTCTTGTACTTTCAAAAAATAAGATCTAGCAGTAAAACCGCTAAATTGGCAACACTGATTGGTCCAGTCCGGTACGAACAAGCCTTCAGTGCGTATGGTTCTGTCACTTCACCCCCCACCCCTACACCCTCAACAGTATCGGTGCCCACACCCTACCCACACCCGCCCCAATACCCGCAAGACGCACATTTCAATTACACGATTTACAACATACACCCTCGTCATTAACCATATCGGATTTCCAATAACATTATGTATAATACAACCCATCAGAGAAATACAAACCACCATGTTCGGTTATAGGATTCAGATATTCCAATCACGGATTGAGATAGAATCAAATTGCGCGTGGGACGTATTAGCACCGCGCTATGCAGGCTACACTACACTCATGGTGAAGAACAAGCTGCGCTGCCCCCAGCTCTCGCTCGCTCAGAGGGGGAAATATTAAAACATTCGAGAATTTGCATCTGTTTATTCACATGAAACGCGAGCACAGTTTAAAACTCGGGCATATTATATTTTCGACGAATATTCATTTCTACCATTCGACAATTTCGTTCTCGTAGTGCGTATCCCTGCCGAAGGAAGCGAGAGATACCTACGAAATATTGGCGACGATCCAGGGTATTGTCAACGAAACTGCACTAACCCCTAAGTTTATGGGAAATTTTAAAACATTTTAAATTATTTTCATTCTCATCTACACAATTCCTTTATCACAGGAGTTTCGCGTCGTTGTTTTAATCTGCGTGGATAAGCCCCCCTAACACCGAGGGGTAGTTCTAACCCCTAATATGTTCTCGTTAAAGAGGACGGGAGCGAAATAAAGATGGCTTATTAGAATCGGTTTAATTGTGGATCGGGGATGAAAGCGGCCGTGGGCGCGTCCGAAACCAGCCAGGATTTAATACATAGCGGAATGTGTGACTGGGGTCGACCGCACGTACAGGGGAATTTAAGTTAATCTTTTGTATCGACAAGTCAGGACCTCGGGCGTCTATGCTCCGGTTAGCACTCAACCTGATAGGCAAGTCAGGACCTCGGGCGTCTATGCTCCGGTAGCACTCAACCTGATAGACAAGTCAGGACCTCGGGCGTCTATGCTCCGGTGAGCACTCAACCTGATAGACAAGTCAGGACCTCGGGCGTCTATGCTCCGGTGAGCTCTCAACCTGATAGACAAGTCAGGACCTCGGGCGTCTATGCTCCGGTAGCACTCAACCTGATAGACAAGTCAGGACCTCGGGCGTCTATGCTCCGGTGAGCTCTCAACCTGATAGACAAGTTGGACCTTGGGATGTAGTACTCCGGTGAGCTCTCAACCTGATAGACAAGTTGGACCTTGGGATGTAGTACCTTAGACCAAAATAATGCTGAAACACATCACTAGGCACATAACTGGCTGAAATATAACACTAACAGGCCTCAGTCACATTTTCAAGATCTGCTTGATATCCTCATTGGACTCGACCCACTGCTATATCATAGAGAACCTGGGGCTGAGGCAACGTTTGTGCGTCCTTCTAGTCTATATCTATTCCAACATCTTTGTTCTAGTCAAATATATTGTGAATGCCTGAGGGCCTACCCGAGACATTTGTGTAATGTGATAATATCGCCTTGATTTCAACATAACGAAGGCAGAGTCTCTGCAAAATGGCCGCTTATGCAGCAGTGTTTTGTCAAACAGGGACCAAGTTATTGTATGTTAAGAAGGAACTGAGCTACGGGTCACTACGGAGTATATCATTTTTCTCTAAAGCAACACATCCTATTAAAAATCAAGAAACCCTATTTATTAAAATGTGAGCATGTAACCACGTCGATATGAGTACTTTCTAATGACAAACACGCATCTGTACTTTGAGTCGGGCTCAATTTCAAACTTAAACTTCAAACTTCAAACTTGCAAAATTTACTTCTACTACTATCTACTTAAATCAATCTACTGAATCTGATACACACATAAGTATCAGTGAAGAGTTAAAAAGAATTTCGTTTTTCCACATGAAAGTAAGTTATTGTTATTGAATAGGTTGACAAAATTGCATTTATCGTTTAATTAATAATTAGTCATTAGTTTGGACGAATGATTGTTGCATTACGTAAAATGGAGTAAAATATTTCTTAGCGTAACGTTACATGACCCCCCCCCCTTAATTACTTATTAGTTTTGACGAATGATTGTTGCATTACGTAAAGCGAAGTAAAATATTTCTTAGCGTAACGTAACATGACCCCCCTCTTAATAACTTATTAGTTTTGACGAATGATTGTTGCATTACGTAAAGCGAAGTAAAATATTTCTTAGCGGTGCGTTACACGACTCCCCCTGTGGAATGAAGGCTGATACCGCTGCGAGAATAGCGTCGGTTAAGCCCGTGATTTCAGTTGATCCGGCCGACAACTAATCGTCCTGGCTAAATCGTGAAGGGGACGCCAAGAATGAATTATTTATTTTCCATTACTAAAACTTGGTTGCGGTGACGGCCTCGTCAGCGAGGATTAACGCACAGGATGGTCGCGGTAGGGTCAGCAATCTGTCTGCTCCAACTATTATGCATGATTCTAAAACCCCTCAGAGAGCGTGGAGAATATCACCAGGAGAATAAAACAGAGGGTTGCAATGAGAAAATGAATGTGTGATACTGTAGTAACTGTTAAGAAAGTAGATGCTGATGTTTAAGTTTAAGTTCTTAATCAATGAGACGTTAGGCTTCTCTGTATGAATGACTTTTATTTAACAAACAAAGAGTTGTGCACGTGGCAGGTCTTATGGCGGAATACTAATGCAAATGTCAACTAGCGAGAAGTATTTATAATGAGAATTACTGGTTGACCAAGGTTTCATCTGTGGACGCAACATCATCATACCATCGATAGGTCTACTTCGGAATGACTTTATGCAATTAGTAGGTGCTTTGTTGCCATGCAGGACGACTCCAAAGTCACCGTTTACAAAGTTCTTGACTGTGATGCTGATGGATTTTAATCCACCTCAGAAAAAGTTAAAACCTTCTTCCTGAAGTGGTAGCAGAACTTGGGTTCTAGAAGTGACAACTGACAACAATACATAGAAAAACGCAAAAGGCCTCTACTCTTGTTGAAAAGAGACGAGTATAATATATCGGTCTACTTTTTTAAAGTGTCTAGAAAAAAAGTTTAAAAATACAAAGAGTTCATGTTCGGCAGCTATGCGACGCCTTTAAAATGCAATCAGAAGTTTATGTAAATGACTAAGTGCATGCGAGGGGGTTGAATTGGGACACGTCTCCCTTCTCTCACCCCTAACAGCACTCATTCCTCTCCCTGATATGTTATTTAAATTAGCAGTATCGTATGGTAAACGCAAATCTCCCAAGCCGGGATCGATCCTACATTACTTATGCTGAATGTAAATATATCAGCAGGTGTAGGGACCGCTTTAGCGGTGCCCCCAGAGGACGGGGACCTGACAAGTTAATAGTTCAGACGCTAGTTATCGACGCGTTCGGCTGTACCGATAAATTCTTTCGCCCTCTCATTTAGTATTGAACCCGTTGACTAGAGCTGGATAAAACACCACCTAGAGGGCTAAGATAAGATACAAGACTGTCTCGTTTATGTCGAGGTTGACTTATCTCTTAGAAGTGTTAGAATAAGTTGCTTTTTAGAAGTACCTAGGTAGAAGTAAACACACTTTGGCCCAGATGTATCTAGGTGTAGATACAATACGTTTTGCAAAACCCTGAAAATATTGGTTCAATCTCCCGAAAGTGCAATTCCTCGAAAGTGCAGTTCAGCGAAAGTTGCGTTTATGAAATTTTCAAGGGATTTACACTTTTGGGGTTTTACACTTTCGTGGTTTTGGTATAGACCCTCACCGAACTCTCTCATTGGTATTCTTGTGTATCGGGTTCTGTACTGGTGCAGGGCTTGACAAATGTTGGGTGGGACATTGTATGGAATGTGTCGGACAATACTCCCTCTAGTTGCCAACTGAAGTTAATACCGTGAAGGCAGATCACTATACTATCATGTCTTAGGTCTTAGACCATCTCTAACCAGCTCGGCTTAACTTCTCGAGCGGCGCGAGATTAATCCAATACACTTGAGAGCCTCTCACTAGACATTTAATTAGAGCAAATTGTCTTAGCGCGTATCTCGAGTGGCCTGGCCATTCACTATAATTAATTTATGCTTCAACAAATTCCATTGCGTGCGATTCGTTTGTACTCATTTGTAAAGTGTCAGTATAAGGGTGTTTGATTCTATCTTTTATATACACGTAATACCAGATTATAACTGGGAACGTTGCACGTATAGTATTTATCGTGTCTACCTTATCAAATGACAGTCAATTACTAATTGAGTTGAGATTTAAACAGGACAAGAGCGTTTTTTAGCTACACGGATTGTAAATAATCATTTAGTATGAGACAGATTCTCGGAGCAGCTGACTCGATCATCATTTGAAGGTAACACGCACAATATTGTTCAGGATCGCGAAACATATGACGTCGAACAAACTCTAAAATAACGTTATGGGGGTTTGTATATTTTTGATCGAGGAAAATCAAATGCATTCTCTCGAAGCGTGTACATGTAGTTGGATGAGCGTAGCGAGCGAAGCGAAAACTTCAATTTCACTGACCCCTCAAAAAATTTAGCTCCAATGTTTTTTTGTTTGTTTGTTTGTTTTTTTTTTTTTGTTTGTTTTTTTGTCTGTTTGTTCGCACGATTCCGGGCAAACGGCATAAGCGATCTTGATGAAAATTTGACAGGACCTTCGAAATCTCTGAACTTAGACGTGCCACGTTTTTGGGTACAATCGAAGAAATATTTCTCATGAATATCGCACTTTTACGATTTTTTTCGATTTTTAGTGCGATATTTTCGTGACATATGGGCCGATTCTGACCAAACGGGTGGGGCTACAAAGTTCATATTTTACATGGACATTAAGGTTATGGTGATGTAGTACCTTGTGAAAAAAAAAAATTGAAAAAGGTAACCAGAACCCATAAAATAAACGTACTTTTACGATTTTTTTCGATTTTTAGTGCGATATTTTCGTGACATTTGGGCCGATTCTGACCAAACGGGTGGGGCAACAACGTTCATATTTCACATGAACATTAAGGTTATGGTGATGTAGTACCTTTTGAAAGAATAAGTTGAAAAAGTTAGCCAGAATCCATAGAATAAAGGTTTTGATATGAGTTTTTTTTAGGTTTATAATAACCATTAGCAAGTAACATTTGAAACTCGACAACAATCACCTACAATGCATTCACAAAGCACTTGCAAAGGAAAAGTGGTCCCACTCAAACTAAAAACTTACAAAAACGCTCATCCATCAACGCGGCGGGACTTTAGCGTTTTCCTAGTTACTTTAATTTTTCATAAATTTTGATTTTCATCACAAATTATTTAGTAGAGGCTGGAAGACACAATTTTCTGTGATCATCTCTTTAAGTATTGAATACTAATTGATCATGTTTAGTCCTTGTATTATGGAACCTGCCTGTAAACTGCTCTGTCCTCTCCCTGGTCACAGCTGTGGTAACATCAAACCAGTGTCGCAGTCAACACGTAAAACACCCGACACAGTTGCAGTGTTTTGTGAATGTTACTTTTGCCTCCGTGCTGGACATATTTGTCATGCGTGTAACTAGCTGCAGGCGGCTTGTTGCACCGCGTCACACCACACGCATCATCTACTCTGGGGTGAAACTGAAATGTTTGTTTCAGACTGCTAAACAACTAGACTTCTAGCTCGTCAATACTAGAAGCAGGTTCAGACAGAAATCTTTAGTAGGCGAATTATGACCTATTGCAATCATTGTAAAAACCTTGTAACTGTGAGGGAAGAACGAATATATTTTTTGGAATAAGTTAATTTGGTTTATTAACAATTTCATGTTTCTACGTCACAATATATCACGTTCTGAAAATTGTCTTTAATTTAGAAAGAAACAATTGATGTTAAATATATATATCGGAATAATATCATAAACGCACTTTGTTTCTTGAGTTCCCATTATCTTAGCAAGCTGGCGAAACAGGCTTACAAGACACAGCTGTCGGCAACAACTCTCCTATGTCAGTCTAGGAGGTACCCAGACCTACTCGTCACTGGGACGGTGCGGGAAGAGGTTTTGACAGTCGGGTCGGGTTCGGGTACTAAACTGCTGTGTGTCTGGTAGAATAAGAATGCCGATATAAAATACTGTATCATAAAATGGATTAAGAATTCTCCCTGTGAAGAATCTTACATCCAAATTTTCTCCAAATTAATTTTCTTTAGTCTGGATTTTAATGAAATGAAGTTTTTTATAGACTATAATTAAATCAAATGTCTGGACCGGCACCTCCACCATCCCCTATTTTTTTTCGCTACCCGAAAATTGAGTACCTTTTTAACTAGTGGGTAGGCCCCAAATACGCGATTTGACCGGCTATTTCAGGTGCCCGCATACCACTTCGCTTGACATTCGGACATACGCTTATTGACGTCATGACGAGTGAGTGGACTAAGCTAGCAGACTAGCTAGTAGACGACGCTTTCAGACGCCCCCCACACAAGCCTGTTAGGGCTGGTGATCGGAGGATGCAGCACCTAAGCCGGTAGATTGGCTGGCGCTGATTAGGCTTACGTGACCAGCTTTGTGATCGAACTAGGCTTGTGTCTAGACGAGTCAATGACGTCACGGATCAGAGTAATACCGAATAGGAAGCCGTAGGAAGTCATCACTAGTGACTGATTGGAGTTGCCCTTTCAATGCGCTTCTGTGGGATAAATTAATTCCCATGTAGGCTTCACTTTTAGCAATCACGTCGTTCGCGGTGGTACATAGGATTAGGGCGCTGGTCCGAAGTGTATGGCTCTACGAGGACGTGGGTTCGAATACTGCATAAGGCATGTTTTTTTGGTAATCAAGCTTCATGTTCATCTATCACCACTCTTCGTCTCGAATAGCCGTAGTGCATTAATATGAGACGCTAAGCAACATAAATCATTATCAATCATTTGAGCAACTTCTATCGTGCTTGAAAATGAAAGTTTCCTCCAGTTAACAAAGGATGATTTACACCAAATTAAGTGGTTATAAACACGCGTTAAATATCATATTATCCGGGTCAAATTGCTTCCGGAAATATATATTTAACAACAACCCAAAATAAAGGAGCTAAAAAACAGTTACAAATGTATTTTGGCTTCATATGATGAGATGCCTTATCAAAATTAGAGCATGAATTTAAATGTTATGGAAGAAATATCTGACATATTTTATACGTGATCCATTTTGAACGACATGAATAAGATAATTAATTCTAAACACACAGAATAATGTATGTTCTGCATTTGATCCATAGTCAATTCTAACTTTTTATACGATTGCTATCACACAACAAACAAAGTTGCACACAAAGCTTGCGATCACATAAATACGTTTTGCTAACTAGAACTCGATAATTGAAAATCTACCTTCTCGATAAATTTTGTTTGACATAATGGTCGCATTTATCTGGCAGTTACTGAAGTTTTAACAACGATTTGCATGGTTTCCACAAAGCTGATTGCACATTTACATTTAATTTGTTCCTCTTTTATTTGCGCGATTGTTAGTTGAAAAACTATTAGTTTGAAATGCAATATCATCCGTGTTTGCGAGGTCGAGGCTGATCAATGCACAATCTGTCGACCACACCGGGTTAAATCAATCCGAGGGTCTGAAGCCTGGGATTGGTGATGTATTACCGGAGTTTCGGTCAAGAGTTTCCATCTTTGACAGTGTCTAGCCGAGAGAGCTCCGCGTTAGGAGGGTAAACAAATTAGTCAGGGGTCACGGAGGGTTGTTATGTAACTTATTGGTGTGGATAGAGATAGGAGTCAACAGCTTATCTGAGTTGCAGAGGTGGCTGCCATAGTAGAACACAAATAAAAATAAACACACAAACTAATCACTCAATAGTCACTTTGCCTTCTTTGGTCGTTGATCATAAGCCAACTTGTTAGGTCAATACGCGAGATACAACTGTTAATGGTCTTGCACTTGCACTCGACTGGACAAAGTTCAATATTTGATGCACTCCAGGATAAGGGACCTTAAGTCGCACTTGCTTGTTTGGGAATATAGGTGTTTTAAAATTGCTGGGTGTAAAATTATTTTGGTAATATTCTTGTTGAAACTGCTACTTATCAGTGTTATGTTTTCCTTGAACTGTTGATAGTGCAAGAAACTGACCATAGATGTGATAAAGCTTCACCTTTGTTTTGGAAAGAAGGTGGGAGCCTTTTTCTACAAAAAATCATTTCTAGATGTACACTTTTAATTTGAATAGTTGAAAATTGTTAATTTTTTAATCGTTAATTTAAAGTATGTTATATCAAAATGTACAGAAGTGCCTTCTTTATCTTATTAAATCAAAAAAAAAGAAATAAGTTTTCCGACCTAAGGCCCGATCTACAAAAGCTCATTACATAAACCAATCAGATTAGCGCGAGAACGTCACTGAGCCAAACTTAATGCGAGATCGTACTTTTCGATCAACGTCACCAACATTCGACGAAAATCATTTTTTTTGTAAACGCAGAAGGGCGATGTTTGTATTTGCACATGATATAAAAATTTCGTCAATGACTGCATGTTAGAATTTGTAGAATTCATGTATTTTATGTGTTTGTCGTTAATGTTCTTTTATATATTTTATGTTAATTATTTTACGTGTAAGTTTTGTGCTATTTTAAGTCTTTGTATGTTTATGTGTATTTCATGTTCATGATTGTATGTTTTGTATTATTTTATGTGTATATCTTATGTATACGTGAGCACCATCTTACTGCTCTGACATATTATACAGCTACGATTTAGTTATAATTCTTGCCGATATCATCGAAATATTTTCTGTCGATTGTGCGTGCAGGGTATGCATATTCGGGACACGAGATCACGTCGCCCCCAAGTAACAAATTCACCCGAATACGACGACTCTGAGGAGAATAAGTCGCATAGCATCTCTCAACAAGAACATCATGAGGACGATTTCTACAACACCAAATTATGACGAAGTTTCTCCAAGGTTTTCGTAAAATATAATTAGACAAACGTAAGAAGTGAGTTTTCATAAGTCTTGAGACATTTCCCTACTCTTCTTATCTAATTACTTAAGGGACTAAAGAAAAGCGCTGACAGTATTAACGTCTGAAACTTTGTGTACACGACTTTTATAATATACAGGACGGTCTAAGTCGGGACGAAGCTCAAAGCTTCGCGACAGTCGTCTTGAAACTTACGTTCTCAAACAAAGCGAAAGGTCCAAACGCGAAAGTTCTTACTGACTTTGTTACGTAAAGTTCATTTGCTGTAGTTTTGTCTGATTACCTTCTAACATGTCGCGTACCCCCCCCCCCCTAATGCTCCATTGCTGAGTAATGGACCAATCAAAAGTCAACTTTCGAAACTATTTTCCGTGTGGCACGTCCAAAGTAAAGACTGAGTATTCTATGCGCTATCACAAAGCACGTAATACGAGTATACTGGAAACACCTTTTGCAACGCACGACCAGGTTTCCATTAAAATAAACACGTTTCGGGTTTTCACGTAGCTACATGAAATAACACATATAGTGACATTATCTCATCTTGTTTGTGGGAATAGTTATTTTAAATGGGGTTCACTTTTCTCTACTAAATTCTCAAATCGACGACTTGATATTATGTTTGAAAGAAACGAAGCTCCTTTATGCATGCGTCACTGTAATGTTCGTCTGTCTGTGCGTGTGTCACGTCTCACGATGAAACCCGAACATGACGCCCAGTTGACATGCGGTATCTTGTTGACATTGCCTCAGCAAGGATGATTCAGTTGACATGCGGTATCTTGTTGACATTGCCTCAGCAAGGATGATTCAGTTGACATGCGGTATCTTGTTGACATTGCCTCAGCAAGGATGATTCAGTTGACATGCGGTATCTTGTTGACATTGCCTCAGCAAGGATGATTCAGTTGACATGCGGTATCTTGTTGACATTGCCTCAGCAAGGATGATTCAGCTGACATGCGGTATCTTGTTGACATTGCCCCAACAAGGATGATTCAGCTGACATGCGGTATCTTGTTGACATTGCCCCAGCAACACACAACACAATATGTTTCTAATAATCCTGGAGGTCAGAGGACGATATTCTTTGTAACCCGGCACCTCCACCAAACAAATCAACATACACGAAACTGTATTTGTGTATCCTATTTGTTTAATTAGCTTCGCTCCCTAATTCGCTACTCCCGCATCCAAACTTGTACATTGATTTCGTTTAATTACATTATTGTGATGTTTCACTTATATATTGTAGAAAATAACTTAATCTATATGCGATTGTTTTAAAGTTCTTGTGTTTCAGCCTCGTAGCAAAGGTGTTGACCCTTGTTAGTTGCAACGTAGCCTCAGTCAGACAGTATTTCTACACCCACACTGAGCCCGGCTTTCATCTTGGCTTCTCGTGTTGCTTACTGTGACAGCTTGATCTGCTTCCTTCTTCCAGACTGAGCAGCAGAACATTCTCTCTCTCTTCTCTAACTCTAGCCTCACCTCTGCTCACCACTCTCGCCGGTAGAGCCACTTTATAGCGGTCTGATATTATTATATCCGCGTGTTCCGTCACTTAGACGATATTATCGGCGCGAGTTCTCGCACGTCAAACACAACACGAACAAAACAAGACGATATTATCGGCGCGAGTTCTCGCACGTCAAACAACACGAACAAAACAAGACGATATTATCGGCGCGAGTTCTCGCACGTCAAACAACACGAACAAAACAAGACGATATTATCGGCGCGAGTTCTCGCACGTCAAACACAACACGAACAAAACAAAACAAAACACTACGCAACTCAACGAGAACGATAGACTTCATTACGCACTTCACAGTTAGTTGGTGCACTCAGACAACAGAACGTTGTAACTAGAGCTTGTACTAAAACAAGCACTAGTAATAATATAATTAATAGTAATAATAGTAGTAATAATAATATATATTTATTGAACAAATAATAATTAGCTAGAAAAAAGTCATGTCTATGTTATAAGGAAGGCTGAAGATTGAAGAAGTGGGAAGCTATACATACATAACATATTTTGTAATATTATGTTTTCAACAAACTAGAAACTGTTATTTTCCGAAGTTTTCACAAATTAAGAAGTTGCAAAAATGTATATTTTAATCACATCAATATAATTTACATTCGTATAACTGAAGATGCGGTAACGCATTCACTTACAGAATCATTTTCATTTTTGTTGAATTTCAGTCTAGAGTTGTTACATTACAAAGCATCTTATTCAAAACAATGAAGAAATTTACGTAGATAAAATTGAATAATATGGACGAGCACTTAAAAACAAGAGACAACTAAATTGCAGCTTCCAGGAAGATTAAAAAATTATAATTCGGACTTGCATCACTGATTATAATGATGACGTAACCAACTGATTACAATGATTATTACATTTCAACGTTAATTTATTTAAAACAAATTGTTATGTAAATAAATAAACTAAAGGGGAACTGTCACAGAACATGATGTAACGGACCACGTACAGCATCATTGAGATGCAAAAGTTGATTCAAGGAATGAGAAAACGCGCGGTTCTGTGTGAACGTGCTCTAGCTCTCTTCTCCTTCCAAACACACGACGCGTTGTTTGTGACTAAACAGTCTTTACCCTCGTTTTATTCATTCCAGCTCGTCCTGACAGACAACACACCTGACATTACTCAGCCTTGTTATTCTCGTCGCCGTCTAGTTCGTTAACAACTGTGGCTTGCGTTGAGCTTTCATCTCAATACAACCACACTCTTCTTGTTCTTCTCTTACAGTGTATCAACACTTTGTCATTCACCGCCCGTCTGACTCCTCTCTTTCCTGCGAGCCTGATGAGCCCTGTCACTCACGTCAGAGATGTTGACTTCAAGAAAGAGATTCAAGCAAGGGTGGCCGGGTATACAAGTTAACTGTTACAAGACAAGGTTCAAGTAAAGCATTGCCCGCTGATCATTAGTAACAAAAAATGCGATCACACAGAAATAACACCCCCAAGAATGAATTAGAAACTGTCAGGGGTTCACCTCATCACCCCTTACCACCTTAAATTTTGTAGGTTTTCAGTACCTCTGTATTTCATCAATCAAAATCCATCTTAGTTGTTTGTTTAGTGCGTATTTGAAAATATTTTCATTTTCGTTATTTAATTTGTACTTATTGTATCTTGTATATTTGTATGGCTCTTATTCATTTGGATTATATCTCAGTTTTGTTTTAAAGGATGTTTACCGCTACAACCAATTTAGGAGATTAACAGCTTGGGATACAGTTTTTGAGTCTTTTGACAAAGATATTTGATTGGACGAGTGGCGAAGCGAACGGAGTCCTCTATGGCAAGATTTCGGCACTTCATTGTGTTTATGTGTGTCTGTCTAGTGTCTGTCTGTTTGTTCGATGCGTAGGGGCCAAACTACTTGTCCTATTTTGACGAAATTTCACACCAACGTCAAGGACCAATAGATAGAGTGCTGTTAACATGGACAGCCAAATTTGCAGGAATCCAACATACAAAAAATGAAAATTTCACAAATTACTTCTTTATTTTTTTTAAACTTTAAGTTCGCTTTGAAACAAATACCCTTTCTTATCAATGTTACCAATACGAATGTTAACAACTGTGAAAAATTTCAGAATTATATCTTGCCCTGCCAACTTACAAAAAATTAATTACTTAAAAAAATCATGTTTTGCAGGGCTTTACTAAATTTGATTTGATTTGGGGAGCATAAAAGATGGATGCAAAACATTTGAAGCCGAAATGGGGTGCATGAATGGACCTTTCTAAAACATATTTTGGAATCTTGCTAGCTTTAAAACTTTGGCGTTAGCGATGTGATATGTTTTGGTGTCGCCCGCGACCGCTTGCATAGCGATATAGCTAACGCATCAGATGGCAGACAAGTGTCGACTTGGTGACTCACACTGCTGCAGTCGTCATGGTTCACAAATTATGAACCTGGCTATTAGCTCACTCGTCCAACAATGACTTTGGCGTTTTCCTAGTATGCAGTGAAAATATAAGAGAAAATACTATTTGTTTGCCATTTACATTAGTATTTATCATAGGCTAACACATATAACTCCCATCTTACCGTTGAGAATGTGCACAGCGACCGTAGCCGATGCCAGGTTGCTGACTGCGCAGGTATAGTTGCCAGAGTGTTGCTTCTGCGCATGCTGGACTGTCAGCGTTGATATCACGTTGCCAGACGCACTGGTGTTGACGCTGCAACAATACACATGGCAACACTGTATTACACCCAAGGTTTATTGAAAAGCATTGATTTTGATTCTCCAGCCTAAGAGGTAACTTAATACGGTTCCCTGCAGCCTACATGTAGCATGGACAATACATTGAAGAGGAAGCCATCATGTAGTGAAGGAAATGGGTAGAAAATCACTGCCAACAACTGTCAATACACTAGCACTGCAAGGTTCAAGAATATTAAGAGCAACCATACGGTGGCGATATCCGATAAGAAACATTCGATTTGCACCCGCAGAGGCTACAAATAAAGTGAAACTAAACAGAAAAACAAGAACACGACCAACAGAATACGTCACAGATCAAAGTGAAACAGGACGGAGGAGTAACACTCACAAACAATCACATGGGAACATAACCCTGCTGGTGAGATCTAGAACACACGCTATTGTTGAATGTTTTGCTTTGAATTTATACGAAATTGTTTACTTTTTTAAAGGCAGGAGGTATTTGTAAAGTAATCGTCAAATATCATAACAAAACAACACATTCTGCTTGCTCAGGAATGATAAGGTTTGTTCTGTCTACCTGTTTGCAATTCGTTCCTTTCGTTGCTGGGCTGGGGGAGGGATTTTACCAGTTATAATTAATTGTTCCTAGGATGGAATCAATACAACTAACTGGCAACTTTGCATCATGTCTTTCTTTAAAGCAAATGTTTAAAATATAAACATTCTGCCAACAAATTCTTGAAATCGCAATAGCTTCACGGACCAAAACTTTGCGCACCTGGCCTACCACAAAAAATTAGATAAGTTACTTCATTAAAACTAGATAAGTTACTTACCATTCGATATTGATAGCTTATCATATTCGAGAACATGCCGAGTCCAACGGAGATGTGCGATTGATTCGCGATATTACAAGTTTCTAGCGGCTTCAAGATGATGTTCAAGAAAAATAGTGTAAATTCTGCATTAAAGTGTAAAGCATCTCATTGGTGGCGCTTGTTTCTCACACCCATGTTACATTGGTCATCCCTATGCTTCAGACGGGGTCATTTACATCATGTACCCTCGTCCAACTTAGTTAGAGTTATGAGTGCTGAACCGACAAATTGAGGGATGAAAGAGTGAAGGGGAGAGGGAGAAGGAGCCAATAAACCTTTCTGAATGCAATTAGACATTTCCTGAAAATTGGCAAATTAAGCGATGAAGCGTAGTATTCAATCGCGAAGTTCTGCTAGGAATGTCCGTACCTCGATGTGTGCGTTAAAGCCTAGCTAATAAGGTTTCTACAGCATTTGGGTTGAGCTACAGAGGCGACGCTTGGACTATAGGTTGTACATACAAACACGTGAGTATGTTTATATTCTATCTGTTGATTAATTAATCTAGGACACAGTGTGTTTATTTTATCTAGTTCTGTTGTTTGTGAAGTATAATCGATCAATTGTGACACTTGTTATTTTGTAATTTTATTTATTTGTAATTTATGACTATCATATTCAGTTATAGTTATTACTCATCAAAGGACAATAGAAAATATGATTGCATGATTGCACACACAATAATATACAGTAATTAAACAATATTACAAATAAATATAAAGCATGATTGCGTATTCAGTATTGATAACAAAAAGTTGATTGCTAGTCCAATTTGACAGTTATTATTTTATTAGTTATTAGTTACATTATTTATTTAATGATGTATTTAACTTCTATCCTATTCATTTAAAAAACTGATTTACAAAGAAAGACTTACATTTTTAAAGAAGAAATGTGTATAAAATTATGACTACTTCTTGTATTTCAAACTAAAGGATGAGTGTATTTTAATATACATTTTGATGGTGTTCATAATTTGTTTCGGTTATTGACTCTGATTTGAGTCTAGGATATTGTTTACTCTCGGAAACAATTAAGTCATTCTTTCTATGAATTATCTAAGTTACCTATTTACTTAGCACGAAGTCAGTAACTGTGTGGCCCGGGTTATGTAAATTACCATTGAATATACGAAGCAGGTTGTTGGGATATTTAACATTATCAAATGCGTTAAATAAATAACTCTTAATATACGATGTCTGGTATCTGGTACCTTGTTGGCAATTCAATACACAAAATATTATTAAACCATGATAAAGCATGAATTTAATTTTTAAACAAGTATTGCAAGACATAAAATTAATTGTTAGTTAACTTAGCTGAAACTTGAGATGGACAAGAAAATATACCATTATTATTTTTATATATTGGTTTAAAATTATAACAAACTAAAGCTAAAGTTCATTTGCTAACTTAAAATTCTACATAATTTGAACTTAAAATTCTACATTATTTGGAATGTTGCCTTGTATTTAGTAAATGTTTGTTTGTTCATGTACTTTAAGCACGTCTGGCTGTATAGAGCCAGCCTATCCGCTCAGCTGAACACTGATGTTGTTTCTGGACTGTGTTCGCATTTACTAAATAAGCCAACTCAGCACTATTCCCAGTAAAACTAGGCCTATCTAACGAGCTCATATTACATTCAGAATGTATTTCGTCTGGTAAAGTGACTACGTACCCACGCTTCACCAGTAATTCCCAGAGCCGAAATGATTTTAAAATAATTGGAAGTAAAATCCCATTAATAGGAAAATAAATAACGATTAAAAGTATCCTTCGCTCGGCGATTAATGATACTGTCGAACTGCTTGGCGTTGCACAAACTCTGGGTGTCGATATCAAATTAAATTTACCTCGAGTTAGACTATTAGTTCCCGTATCACAACAACGATCTAGCGGCGTAGTTGATTAAAACTCCAGCGCTTGACGGTGATACTGAGGTTGCAATGATAATGCATTTTAAAACATCGTATTTAGAGTCTACCCAATCAGTCATATAACTGATTTTTAGTAGGGGTCATTAAAGACGACATACAAGGTGAACGGTTTCTATGTACTTTTTTTATAATTTCATGTGGAAGTCACAGTTGATAAAAATGATATTTCTATATATTTCCTGTTTCTATTTTAGCCTTAATACGGTGTGTGTACATTAAATACAATTTAGAAATAAACTACCTTCCGATAATTTGTTTTTGTCTATAATCCTTTTAAATTTACGGTTCAATACTATGATATGTTGTAGCAAACGAAATAAATTTATTATTGATATGGAATCCGGTACTTAAATTATTTCACAAATAAACAATCATAAATTCGCTCTAATCTCCAACTACACATTGTAACACAAAATTACAACGACAAATAAACTAGTAAAACACATGTTCGAACACAGTTTACTGGAGAGAGAATAGACAGTAGTTTACGGCTTTGAAATCGCTGCAGTGGTTTGTGTTTTATTTGAAAGTTTCATCTGATTTAAAAGCTTTAGCTTAACAAGGTTTTTCATTGTATGTCCAACTATTATAAACATCACGGCCGCTTCTTCTTGTTCGCAAAAGAGCCTGAATTATCCAGGTTTATAATTTCTGCCTCCCATGGATTCTCTGTGGTTTGCGACTTGAAGCCTCGAAAAGAGCCGAGAGCTTTTGATACTCATGTTCTCACTTAATACAATGGGAGACGCGATACATTAGTGTTTGATGCTAAATCAGTTAATAAAATTTTTTAAAACAAAATTAGGTTTTACACTAAAAATAAGGTATTCCCGTACTCATCATTCAGATCTTGTTTAGCATTAAATTCTTACCAAACTGTGACCAAACTGTATTGATTTTAATATTTTAATTAATAAAAAAATAATTGACATATTTTCCGCAAAAAGAACAGAAATCTTCCCTTCATTGACTCTGAGCCAACATGAACAGAGTAGTTATGTAACAGTTGTTATGTTGGAAAAACATTTTCAAAGCTCTCGGCGTTCTTGAGTTGGAACCCCTATACATTGTACTGCATGAATGAAACAGATTCTTCTTATTTATAAAAAAAAAAAAACATCCGACTGTAATAATTACAATGGATGCGCCACATAAAGCCAGGGCGGTCTATTATGAGAGGAGAAGCCTGTTGAACTCGCGGCTTCCGGAGATTACGCTGGCCGGTCTGAAGAGAGTTGTGGCTACATCATTTAAACGCTTATGGCCTCAGTGAATTAGCGGCCGGCTAATATCCGGATGAAAAATCGCTCCCTCTAGCCGTTCTGTACCGCTACATCATCCCCCCTAGAAGTCGTGAGGATCCCATTAGGGAGTGTTCATCTGTCTTAGTATCGGAGCGAAACAAACCACCTGGCCAGGGACTCATCACAAGATGGGACTTCTTCCAGGGCGTTGTGTTTTGTAATACACTCATCACAAGATGGGACTTCTTCCAGGGCGTTGTGTTTTGTAATACACTCATCACAAGATGGGACTTCTTCCAGGGCTTTGTGTTTTGTAATACACTCATCACAAGATGGGACTTCTTCCAGGGCTTTGTGTTTTGTTATACACTCATCACAAGATGGGACTTCTTCTTTGTGTTTTGTAATACACTCTGAGCTGGTCATAAATACTAGATTGTTGGGCTGGTATCGGCCAACAAGCCGGGATCTAAACACCCAAGTGTTGCTACCACTGCCTCCTAGATGCTACGCGCGGCTCCTCGTTAGCCACGTCTCACAACCCATCTAGGAGGCAGTGGTTGCGAGCTAAGAGATATTTAAATATGGCCGGAATCAATTTCTCAACTATCAAGGTTGTGTTCATTAAGTTTGTCAATTATTAACATCACGATCTTTACTTTCCCACACTCGCGTTTAATGACCCGGCACCTCCACCATAAATTATGAAGCAAGATTTTTTTTACAACCATAATATGTCAACAATTTCTTTATTTTAATGTGAAGTCCCAAAACCGATAACGAAAATAATCCCCCATGTCGATATCTTATCGAAATATCGCTTTCTTTGACCAGCCCTACTCTATTTTGTCATTTCAAAGTACATTTCAATGCGTCTCACCAAAGAAATTATATAGTTTTTGGTGTAATATTTTAATTACCGTACTAATTAAAATACTAATTATTTATTAAATTGTTTTATTTGTCTAATATTGTCTTGACAAACAAATGTTTGCTACACGACAAAGAACTATCATTGTTAACTCTATTTTTGGTTGCAAGATAATTATGTCGATGGTTACTTCATTAGTTATCTAAGGTTTATTTATATTTATTTAAAACAAAGTAATCCGCCAGATGAGAAATGTATTGATAGTGACACAGGGTTATCCAGTTTATAATTCATATTATGGGTGTACAGTGCGTGCAGTGTTCTTCGAGAGCTTCAGAACTTCGTGAGCAGCCTGTATAGTTGGACTCAGGTGCTGACTGGGATCCAATGGGCGTGGGTTTGAATGTAGGGGAAGAAGTATATTCTTTGAAATTGTTTCCGTCTTTATATATATACACCACCCAACCACTTGCTATTCGTCTCGCATGCGGCTGTAGATAGATACTTGATTGTTCTCAGAGTGAATAGCTATTGCGAAATTTAACTTGAATCTTTACAGAGATTTTATATCTTACCAATTCGCAAAAGAAAACTATTTTTTTTCTTTTAAACCATTTTCACGAAATCGTTGAAATATTCTAGAAAAGGTTTATGTTAGATACACGCTCATCTTGGTGTCGGTCCTCAACACAAAGCCAATCTATTCCATCACCCTTGCCCATAAAGTTTTGTCACCACATTTTATTACCCTGAAATAATACGTTTCACTTTACGACATATTGTGTTGGATTATATTTTATAACCAAAGGCTTTGAGAAGATGAGTATGTTGAATCTGATAACATCTATCTTGAAGTGAGAACTGAACCTGTAGTTAAATTCCCTTGAAATAAACTGTTTTCAAATTACAAAACCCAGTTGTGACAAGGTCATGTAGAAATAACTCAAAATCCTTGCGAGAAACCACCGGGTAGTTTTCTAATAAATCAGTTTTTCTTTTAGTTTTTCTTTTTTAACGTTTTTTTCTTTTCTCTTTTTCTTTCTTTCTTTCATTTTTATTTTTATTTTCTGTTTTTCATTTCCTTTTTTTTCTTTCTTTTTTTTATCACCTTCTGATATTTGATTCATTAATTAATTGCATTAATATCCCTTTTATTTGTTACCAAAATTGTTTGTTTTAACGAATTGTAGTTGTAATATTACTATTTCAAATATTTACTTAAATGTAGTTCTATGTTATGTCTGCATCAATGTAATTAGATTTATTTAGTTGCCCTCCTTTGTAAATCAGTTTTTATAACTGAATAGGATAGACGTTAAATAAATAAATAAATTGTACTCTTGTGTAAACGAAGCCGAACCGAACTTTGATTTCAATCTACAGGCTGTTAAACTGTTGAACACGAACCTCCTTCTCTGTAAGAGTGGCAAGCCTGAGAAAACCCCACAGCGCACATAAAACACGTGTTAAATCTGGCCCAGAGCAAGTTCAATAGCATCATCAAGATGAGAGTAGCGAGATATGATGCTTCATCGGAGCCAGTATCAACAGTCCAGGGTAAGAATCAATGGCGCCTCAACGAGCCGCTAATATCATCGTTTCTAACCCTCTTAACTTGATTTCCTTCCATCGCTTCATAACATCGCGGCTCCCAGGAGAGCACTTCATGTTGCGTCTAGGTAATCTCCAGTATAGGCTTCACTTGCGATACTTCCTCGGCAACAGGTGATGCAACGAGGCTAGCGTGACGTCACACAACAGCGAGATACCCTCTACGAGGCTAGCGTGACGTAACACTAAAGCCAGATACCCTCTATGAATCCTGGCGGTGTCTTTGCCGAGGACAATATGTTATTATATAAATATGTACATTCATATACTGATATTCAGTGAGGGACATTAAATTTAAAGCAGACCAAACCAACCATGTAGGCGCCGACACCGTCGACGAATGAACAATGACCAACTAGAGACCGGCATATTTAAGTAGAAAACACCGATCAATCAAGCTGGACACGACTCCACCTGATAATTGTTTATGTGCCTCGTTGCTAGGACGGCTCCAAAGTCACCGTTTACTTCTGTCTAAAGCGGGAATCGAACCCTGGACCTTCTGCACTGGAAGCAGAGTCTCTAACCACAAGACCAACGAGCCACACTATGTCAGGTCAGAACACAACGATAGTGGGAACAGAAAAGAGTGTATGCCAACTTTGATTAACGAGCTAAACAAAATAAAATAAAACAGGAGCCAGGAGAGGCTGCGAAACTCTCAGCTTTTCTAATGTTTTTGTCCTTGTCATCTGTTGTGTCTGCTTTATCACTTTTGGTCAAAAAAGGATTTTCTTACATTAAATACAATACCATTTGGTCATCTTCTTTTGATATTGAAGGAGTAAACAGTTTTCCCCGTACTTAATAATCCTTAAGTTTAACTTTCCTGTGGACAAGAACTGAATGGTTATGGATAGAGAAGAGTGAGAGCGAACCGACTGCCTAGGTGCATCTCCATTCATATCGGGAGGATTTACATTTTTTGCTTACTCTCTTACTTTTAACGTTATAATTTTTATAATTTTAATGGAAGCCTGCCAGGATGCAATTCATGCCCTCTTCAGGTGCCTTAAGTATCTTGGGACTTTGGATAATTGAGAAGGGATGTCCGAGGGCTTTTTAAGAGATTCGCATTAACGACTGGAGAAAACCGCCGGAAAAACCTTCAGTCAGATTGCCGGTCACGACGGATTTGAAACCGGGACCTCCCGAATAAGAGTCGGTTTCAATAGTTTATCAAGGGAAAAGTTTGAAACCTATAACCTTTACCGCGAACGATAAATCACCCCGTCATAGTTCTGACGTCCGTTGCTATCCAGTCTTGTACGTTGTACGAGATGATGGCAACAATCCAGGAGCCAGACGGATCCGAAGCTAGACTCCCAACTTACAGAAAACTTTCAGAGAGTTTCAATGCAAGGCGGTTTATCAAAGTAAGTCATCTCGGACCAGTTAATCAGATTGGCGACTTACTAACTCGTTAGAATACTTTCATTCAAGCGCCAGTAAGTAAACTCTTCAGGGTTTCAATATTATGATGTGTCTGTGAAATGGTAGACTTACAGTAACTGATAATCAGTGATAAAAGTTTAATATACTCTTGTGTTTAGATGTATAGTTGGATGTATGCAGAACTATGATAATTATTCGTTTTACTAACTAACCATTACTTATAATATTATTGGACGTTTTAAAAACTTATTTGATATGGAAATTAAATCGCATATTATTTACATATTTTTATGTCGTGTTATTTTGTCTCTTTCCATGACAATAGAACAATAAAGAGTACAATTGAGATTGTTTTCGGAATGTTTATTCTGTAATAGTCTAACAAGAAAAGGAAGTCTTTCACTTACTTATTCATTTCGGAATATTAAATTAGTCGTGCTCGTCGTATGTTTTGAAGAAAATGTAGTTCAATGTAAGTTTCACGTGCTTCAGCGAGGTTCTTCGCGGTACAAGATTTCTTAACAGATTTTAAATGTTTTAGCAAAATATTTGCTAGCGTTGACGCCGTTTCTCTTTTTTTAAATGTATTATGACAAGGATAAACAATACCATAAATAAATAAATAAATAAATAAATAAAATGTAGTTTGAAGAACTACTACACATTTGTATCAAACACAATATTTTTTTCAACTTTGAATCGTGGCTAGAACATCTTTTATTAAAGTTTAGTCCCGGACGTGGACCTTGCAATGCGAAACATATTCCCCCCCCCTCCCCCCTCCCCCTGGATAACTCGATAACACCAGAGAGACCGCAAGAATATTAGCCCCCCTCCCCCACAACAAACAGCCACGAGGATTAAAGTCAAACATTTCAAATGTGAAAGGTTAGATAATTTAGATTGACAAGATCCTCTGAAGGAAAAGCTTCTGGGCGTCAACGACCTCGCGCGATAGAAGTAGTTTTCCTCCTTCAGACGAGATGTATCTTATCACCCGGGCAACTCCGAGATAAAGTATTGAAATCCCCGATACAAGGCTGTAAACTTCTCACCACGAAACATCTAACCCAATCTTTGCGAGATTTCTTTCATCTCGGATCAACGCCATCACATTTCACAGCATTATATAGATCAGCATTCGTATTATCAGATCTCGGGTCGGTCTCGTCTCATTCAATCATTTCACCTCATTCTGGATAGGAAAACAATTCATTTGACTTCCGACCATACCTTTAGATGACCGCAATGAAATATCCGCCAACACTTATTAAAGTTGTTCGTTATGTAAAATAATGGCCGAAAAAATTTTACTTATTTATAATAATGTCTTTACTAAATTGTAGATACAATATTTTAAGAATTTCGACAGATATTTGTGCTGATTTAAATAAAAGAAATTGGGAAATTTAGACGGTCTAAAAATTCAAGATAAAATCATATGACATAATAATATGGTCGATGGTGAGTTCTGATAAGTTAAACACCTTTTTGGTTATTGCATTTATTTTCAACTCTAATCCAGAGCGAAATAAAAATATAAATTGATGTTTTTTTTAAAGGTGTATATTATCAAGGAGTGATAAATGTTCTTCATCAACGTTAGAAAATTTTACCGGTCTGACCAAACCGTTTCATTTTCTTATGGTGAAATCAATGTATTGAAAGTATTTTTTAAATCTAGTCTACACTGATGAATATATAGTAGATTACAAAATGAAAATACCTACCGTATCATCAAATTACTCTGTTTAAGCTCTGCATGACTTGAAAATAATTTTATAATCTTTAATAGAATTACCCTGAACCTTGTAATGACATTTTGGGATTGACGCCACCATTAATTTTGATTTCGAGTTTACCGTAACGTTGTGTAAACTTTGCCCGCGTTTCTCGCTTAACATTCTTAGATAATTCAGTGAAGATTACAACGTTGGAAGGAGGGAATTCCTGAACACAGAATGCGTGGGAGCTGGCAACACTGTACGTCCCGCGTGGCATGCGATTATAATGCTAGCACATGCTTTCACAGGTTGTCGGGAAGACTGATGATGAAATATGTATTAAATGCAATATTATGTTTTTGTCTTACCATTGTTAGTTAATGTTAACTTATTGCTTTTTCATTAATGGTTTCTGAACATTATTCTTCTAAAAAATACGTGGTCTTGTCATAATATATTTTAACCTTTCGAAAACTCTTTTTCTTTTTCTTTTTTCGAACCACATATTGTGTTACCATGTTTATAATCATAAATTATATTTTAATTGCCAATTAATTCTTTCCATGTTGTGTTATACATAATTTCAAATAACGTCTAACAGAATTCCAAGTCAAGGATAGTAAAATTGCTGTCTCTTCTTGCAAGAATGAACGTAACGACTTATAGCTACTTCAAACAATATTAAATATTTATAATGTTTTATAATAATTGTAAAATACATCTGTTCATAGATATCTTGGGTTATTTGAATTATAAAGAACGGTATTAACCAGTAGCACGCAAACGCAAACACAAACGCAATCCGCAATTAAAGCAATATATTTTTTATTGTGTGTATATGATTTGGTTCAATACGAAGGCTCACATAGTAAGTTAGTTCTATATTTTAAAATAAACTATCGCAAAATAAAATTACGAAAGAAAACATAATTTATAACTCAACACACCACACGCTCATCCATTAACGTCTTATGAAGTAGGGTTCAAGGAACCCTAGCCCAAGGTTTCTTCGCTCGCGTCGTGACTGAAGCTGATCTCATTAAGTGTTGCGGGAGATAGGTTGAAAGCTTCTGTACGCACACATTTATAATCATGTTAATATCACGCCTAGAGCATTCCAGTCTTTTTGTAAGAAAACAACTCTAAAATATAACGCCAACATAATATTTTCCCACCGTATTAATTACTTTACGTCGTGGAACCTTTAATGAGGGATGTGCTATTAACGTGAACGTGCAGGTAAGTAAAAGCTTTTGATCATTAAGATTGTTTAAGCACGTTTTAAGGGACGTAGCACTTCGGGTTTCTTTGCTTCCCTCGTGATAATATAATGATTACAGTGAAGTATGATTAGCAGTGTTGTTCTTGGGCGTAAAGTTTCTGAGCAGCATAAGAGCGTCTCTCGTAAAGAAAGTTATAGATTTACGCTCGAGTTTTTAGCTTAGTTAAGAGGGATAGCCGGCTTGTTAAGAGAGTCCGTCAGCTAGCCAGAATTTTCATCAATCATACTTTAATCAGATCATCGGGTTAATTTATTAATTGTGACAGCAGTCGACAGACAGCAATAAGTGACAACTGTCCACCAAAGACACATCAGTCGATCAAAGAGACAACAGTCGATCGAAAGAGACAACATTCGATCAAAAGAGACAACAGTCGATCGCATGCGACAACTTTAGTGAGTAGAGCAAGTGAGCAGCCACCTAGAATTTTCATCACACCAAATAAAATCGCAATTACTAACATTTTCTGTATGCAGTTGTTTATAAAGTCAAAGAAACATGGCGGACGGCTATTAAAGTGTAAAATGTGTAATTATTGCCAAAAAAAAGGTTTATACACTTGGCTAAATGTTTCCTTAAACTTAATAAACAACTACATGCATCAAATGTAAACAATTACAATTTTATTTGTTGTGATGAAACTTCGGGTTGGCAGTTCTCACTTGCTCTTCTCACTAAAGTTGTCGTGTCGGTCGACTATTGTCTCTGTCACTTAGTTAAATAGACCGACTATTGTCTCTTGTCACTCAGTAAATAGACCGACTATTGTCGCTGTCACTTAGTAAATACACCGACTATTGTCGCTGTCACTTAGTAAATAGATCGACTTTTGTCGCTGTCACTTAGTAAATAGACCCCCTGTTTAGTCAAGTTGATCAGCAAAGTCAAGCTACTGCATTACTTTCCCGCATACAAACTGTGAGCTACTTACATTATTTTTACTTACAATAAGTAAGAGTAGACGCCCACTGATCTCAAAGAAAGCTGCGTTTTAAAAAATGAATCATTTCTAGGAAATAATATTTCAATTTCGCAGGATTAACTTTCAGTGCAAGGCAAAATAAAACAAGACTTTTTCATCTTTCAATTTCGACGACATTTCATAGAACAACTTCAGAGATTACAAACTTTTATGTTTCATGAATCGTGTTAAAATAGAGATGAAAAAACAGTTTGCTAATTGGCTCTTACAATGTCGTGGAGAAAACTCATTTACAAACAAAGGAAAATTAAATTTTGAAAGAAATGTTAACTATTTTTGAGGGAAAGTACCAAATTAAGCAAAACTGCTTGAAGCAATCCCCATTCATTAAAATTATAAACTTAATTGTATCCGCAATAAGATCACGACGAACATAGCTTCTAGCCTACACTACCTTTTTATATTTCATTTGAAGTAATTGCAAGTTTTATTAAATAAACTTCTGTTGGAATTGCTTTGAAAAAACTTCTTTCAAAGCAAATATAAACAAAAGGAAATTCAGTGGCTAAAACAATATCGTAAACAAACCTTTTATTTAAAAAATACGAGAGGAGATCCAACTTGCAATAGTTGCAAGTTTAAACCCTGTACTCTTCGGAATAACATGTGCAAAATGATTGAATCACGAACGATTTATCAATCTCCAGTTACTAAATTTGATAAAAACTACTAATAGAAAGTTTAGGATACATAGTTGTGAATTTCTCTTTTGAAATTGTGCGCATAACTTTACATGATTCATACAAGGATTCATGATATTAGAGTTGAAAGTAGGATATTGACTATGAAGAAAAGTTTGATTTTAATAGTATAAACACCGCTCAACGTGAAAGATAAAAATATGGTGACGCGGTTTTCATTAAACAAATTTGTAAGAATTATAAACTTTAATAATAATATTATATGAAATACCAACTTCAAGTTTAAGAAAAATATTTTTCTCACGTAGTTATTTGATATCTTTATTTAAATTTGTCACGTTTCACATACAAAGTTGTGTTGTTCCTCATTCCACAGGAGACAGTCGTTTATAAGTTAAGTGTGATTATCAACTTATTGTAAAACTCATTTTACTTGAAGATTATTTAATAATTTATTTGGTATTCACTTGGAAAATCATTTAGTTATATGTTACTATTTTATTTATTGGAAAAAAAGTTTAACTAAATTTGACACTTTTTGGTCCTCTTTTCCGTCCGCTTGTGCTACTTCGTTTTGATAAAAATCCGAACATGACCTCAATAAATAAAATAAATAAATAAAATAAAAATAAACTAAAATTTACATGCATTTTTTTGTTTTACATTTCTTTCAACAACGATTAACATAATCTTTCTGGTGGCCCTGGAAATCGGGGGGTTGAATTTCAATATACTAGACATCTCCACCAAAGAAAGTGGATACTAAAACAATATTTAGTTAACCACCGTCTCTTAATTTTGAGTATCCCGCGTTCTTGTGCTACTTTCATGTTATCAAGAGCATCCGCTCACATTTTCTCAAAGCCTATGAATGAGCATCTAGATAGTGAAGTACGGTGATTAAATCAGATGAGTGTAATTATTTAAACAATACGTTAAAATGGTACAACTCAAACACAATGGTGGGCAACAAAATGCCAGCATTAAGTAACTCGCCCGTAAGTAATTAAAACTCCCGCCGAGCATCAGTTTCGGAATAGAAAGAGAATTTATATTTACTGTTCGTTAAAAGTGTGTAAAATTTGGCTTCAGATATCGGGCCATGAATCATTTGCAGATTCCCCACTGTGTTTCTCTCCCGGTATTAATCAGTTTTCTCTCGTTTTAACGACTTGAACTGGCTGAGAAACAACATCAGCGGGAATAAATTAGCCGAGGTCTGTTTGTATGAGGAGCGGCTGATGGGACGGAATTTTAAGCACGACGACGTCGTCGGATATTAATTCTCCGTGTCGCCCCGGGGGTTGGAGGGAGGGGGGAGGTAATAGCGATCACATCAGAGGGGCTTAAACAAAGTGGCGTTCTTTTACACACGCGAGGTGGAGCGCTCGTTATGTTCTAAGAGGCGGTGAGAAGAATGCGCGGGGCTTAATTGAGTCGCTTGTCTGCTTCGCTCAGATCACGTGACATCAGACGCGCGTGTTTTGTTTATTTTGAGATACAGTCACAAGGATGAGCGACACATTAGACGATCATCAAGTTATCAGTCGGGATTTACCGAAATTGTTTATTCGAACAGGTATTTACATGAAGGTATAACCACATTGTTATATTGTACAACGATATATTTATGAACGTATATACTATGTTAGGTTATAAAATACCAATGTTAATCAACTAATTTTAACCGTGCTCTCGCATGTAGTTAGGTAAACTTGTTAGTAACGTTTTACATTAATATTAATTATGCACATAACAATTGTTACATAAAAAGATTAAAGTCAAACAGCTAATATTATCGGCATTTCTTACGGTAAATTTTATAATTAAATAATCATCAATGCTTACGTTGGTGTTTTCTAGTCTGTATTGTGTGTGTTGACATTGTTTTATTAAGAGAAATAAAAAATTCTTGAAACGCTTTCTAATAATTTATATTACATGTTTTATCGTTTCATTTTACTACTTTCATTCGATAATTATTGTCTATCTCATTCACGTCTTTGATGGTTACTAACATATTGAATAATTAAATTATTGGATAAGCGTAGCGAGCATAGCGAGCGAAGCGAAGATTCCATTTCACTACACTGGAGAAAAAAATCCGGAATGTTTTTTTTTCTTCTTTTTTTCTGTATTATTGTGTGTTTGTCAGCACGATTCCGGCTAAACCGATACTCCAATTGCAATGAAATTTTCTGGAGACCTTCGAAATCTCTGAACTTAGAACTGCCACGTTTTTTGAGCGCAATCGAAAAATTATTTCTCACGAAAAAAGCAATTTTACGATATTTTTGATTTTTAAAAAATTTCTTCGACTTATAACACCTACATTCTTTATCCGATTTTAATGAGTTTTTCACAGAACCACAATTTTATGAATTAAGATATCCGTGTGAAATTTGAGCGCAATTGAAAAATTATTTCTCATAAAAATCGAAATTTTACGGGTTTTTTCTTTTTTTAAACAATTCTTAAACGGATAACACCTACATGCTTTAACCGATTGTAATAATTTTTTCACAGAAGTTAATTTTATCAATAAATATATTCGTGTGAAATTTGAGCGCAATCGAATAATTATTTTTTATTAAAATCACAATTTTACGATTTTTTTCTTTTTTTAAATTACGATTAATTAAAAAAATTAAAAATAAAAAGTTTATTTTTATTTAATTTAAATTAATTTAAAAAAAATCTTCAACTTAGCAATGATTTTTTCACAGAACAACAGAAAATCCGCATAACACATGGCAGCTCAATGCACCAATTACGCTCATCCAACAACGCGGCGGGACTTAAGCGTTTT
Organism: Sweltsa coloradensis; assembly: GCA_024449915.1. Classification (NCBI taxonomy): domain Eukaryota; kingdom Metazoa; phylum Arthropoda; class Insecta; order Plecoptera; family Chloroperlidae; genus Sweltsa; species Sweltsa coloradensis. Next base: position 155,144 of record JAMZAV010000705.1, read on the forward strand.
CCTAGTTAAAATACTATTATTTAAACTTCCATGTATATAGGACTGTCTTAAACAATACCTTGCAGACACAGCAATCGCGCTGTACCACTGCGTGGAAGTTCACTTAAAATACAAATCGGGATGTAATTTGCTGTATTTTGGTTAATTGTATGAGAACAATTTTCATGCCTCTGTGGTAACCTGTTATATTTTTGTCAGCGTGAAAATGAGCTTTGAAATATTTTCTGTCAGTCAGAGCTGCTTTAATCACTAACCGAAAAAGTTCTAGAGTTTTGGTGGAGGCGCCGGGTCTGAGCCGTGAATTAAATATACGTCCATCGTGATTATGTTTTACGATGAACTCAGTCCCAATATTTTAAAATACGAAAACTATAATTCTCACTTTTAATATTAAATTTTTTTATTCTTCTAAGACACAAGGATGAACGGTAATGCATAGATATGTAATTTATGTATTACACGTTTATATGATAAATTATTTACATTTTATTGGCCAAAGTTGTTTATATTTTATGGTTCTTTTAGTATAGACCTATTTAGCCTATTAGTATTCCACAATCTAATGCAAAGTAAAAGTATATGCAAATATAATAGCTAATATTAAAGTAGAGCAATACAAAAACAAAAAACAGTACTTTTTTCAATAACTAAAAAATACATACAAGGTATGTCCATGAATACCTACAATACTACATGCTGTACTAAATGTAAAAAGGGCTATTCAACCTATACTGCATCAATGTTAAAAGTTAACAATAAAATAAAATAAAATACTGATCATGAAAGTTTACAGGCAATCTCGCTTGTACTTGCAGAAGTCTTTTGGCAATGTTCCTATCGATCGAATGTACCAGATTTAAAATCGCCAATAAACATTTTACTATTTGTTTTAATATTTCGCTTTTGTAACTCATAAACTAATGTACTTCTAAAACAGTATAATTTAAAAATAAATAAAACCCACACAAAACTCATGTTGCTACTAAAGTTGGATAAGCTCCACTTTTGTTTTGATAAATCTCGGAACGTAAATCAAAACGATAGATTAACAACGAACATGAGGCAAAGTCTCCGTTAAAGTATGTTATTAATGGACTGGCATTCCGTGGAAAAGTTTCCACACAAAAAGAATACCTTTGAATCCGCATTGTCCTACACTTAGGAGACATATTGAGACGGAGTAAAAATATTCGTATCCACCGTATGAAATATTACGTTTATCCTTGTGCCATAAAACTAGCAAACTCAACGGGAAAACGACTTCTGGATCAATAAATTATATTTCCCTATGCAAAGTATTCGGTAATGTTAGTTTAGTGCTTTCTGTGATTTGAGGCAACCAACTGGGACTCGGAACTTAAATCAGTTCTATGACAGCTGATATAGGAGACTGTGATGGAGGAATGATGCATCTTCATTATACCAAGCACATTTTTTTGAAGTCCTACACTGAGAATCAGTTCTTTATCTTAGTAGGTAGACCTTTAACACGAATGTATTTATATTGTATATCAGTTTACGTCTCTTTCCACATACATGCGCATATGTGATAAGTGATCAGAGAGAAACTACTGATCAATAATGAAATGAAATGAAATGAAATGAAAAATAAATAATTTATAATAATAATAATAATAATAATAATAATAATAATAATAATAATAATAATAATAATAATAATAATAAATAAAAAATAAAAAAAATATATTACCTGATTCCTTTAGCTATGACCATCTTGCCCCTCCTCCAGGTGACGAAGTCCGAGGGTCCCTCCACCTGTGTTGCATTGCACGTGAGCTCCACTGCCCGCCTTGTAGTAGCGCTCAGTCACCTCGTTAGCGTTCTCGTCCATTATGGTCACCACAGGGGCTGCAACACAGAGAGTTATGTTGTACGGTGGTTATTAACCTGTTATAGGGTACAATGTACGCCCCTCTTCAGGTGTTGATCTATAAGTAATATGTGGATGGATGTCCGAGGGCTGTAAGAGAGAACTCAATCACTTGCATTCGCACGACTGAGGAAAACTTTGGGAAAAACTTCAGTCAGGATTGCCGGTCTCGATGGGATTTGAGCCCCTACCAAATCAGAGTTAAACGTTTAACGCTCTAGCCAACACTAACAAGTGGTTTATTTAAAATTGTTAAGTTTTGCTTAGGAATTAAATCGTACGACTCCCAAAAATCATACACAATTAAAGGTTTAATTTTAAATGTGTAAAAGCCAGTGGTTTAGCCGAGATCGTTTAACCGGTTCCCACTCGAACACTGAAGTTAAGCAGAATCGGACGTGGTCATGGGTAGAGTGGGTGAACGCTCTGCCCTGAAAACGTATACCGATGGTTAGAGCAGATGGAGGGTTCGAGAGCTAGTGTAACGGTTTCGTTTTCCTCGACGTCTGCTCGGCAGTCCGGGTTAGTGGAGGTACCTATATGACTGTCAAGGTTACACCGTCCTTTCGGATGGGACGTAAAGCCATTGGTCCCCTTGGTACTTTTCGAAAGGAGTAGGCTACGTGCCGGTACCGGGTTTCCCCTCCTCCCTTCTGTTCATACTTTATCCTCATCTATCACCACTCATCGTCTCGAATAGCCAAAGTGCATTAATATGAGACGTTAAGCAATATCCAATCAATTAAATGTGTAAAATATAAAATAAGTAATGAGTAAAGATTGGAACAGTTGTATCTGATTGAAACGCTTGTCTCCAGCATTTGATTATGAAGTTAACCCCAGCACAACTCACAGCCAGGATTGCAGGTTGCTGGAATCAGCCACGCAACCTTGCAGTACTGGCTAAACGTAATGTTTGAACGTTTATATAAGAATAACGAGCACAGATAATAATATGAGTGCAGATGTAGTTAAGATGCAGACTCCTTCTAAAACAGATATTTAAAACATTTAACCGTTTTGCCACAAATCAACCGTTGCAATCTGAGATGTGGATTCTATCAGCGCGAACCAGGTGATTTGAAACCTCAGAGTGCAATATCTATTCATTCCCATTTCCTGCAGCTTATGTGACATTCAAGACTGTAAATAAATAACTAGTTTTAATATTCTTTAAAACAGATTCTTTATTTGTGAACAGAAAATAGAAGTAAAGAGTGCGCGTACTTTATAACGATTGATGGGTTTATTGGTTTTCAACGAAAGCGCTAAACCGAATTATTTGCACTAAGCAGATCCGGGATTTTATGAAACACTCTTTACCGTCGACATAGAACCAAGGGAACTTGGAGAAATATCTCATGTTTGTATCTTTCAAGTTAACGACATTATTTTGAAATTGTGTTAAGCGTATTTGTATAAATAAAGTTTAATTTTTCACTACTGGGAAGAAACAGACGAAGGCTAAAAGATTTTATTTGGAAATAATATCAAAGTGTATTTTTAAATTGATTCACATGAAAACACTTATTATATTAATTCTGAAAATATTTAAGTGTTTTGACTGATAAAAGGTTATACCTACGTCAATACCATTTTTAATAATTCTTACGTGATTATTAATTTATTATTACTTTCATAATAGACTTACATTATTTTTCAAGGTAACAGTCAATTCCTGTACAAAACATATTATGAATATGTACGTTGCGAAATGAGAATAGAAATATTAAAACAAAATATGATTTTCTTTACAATCTGACCATTACTTTAACTTGAACAATTTGTAGCCACCTTAACTTATTATATAACATATGTATTTATTTCTTTGACGTCTATCCTATTAAGTTATAAGAACTGATTTACAAAGTTCAAAAAGTAAAAAGTAAGTACATATATGAACACAATAATATAATGAAAGGTAATTTTGGAAAGTTAAAAAATAACTATATAACAACAACAATGTATAATAAGACAACCATATTGATACAATTTTCAAATGTTATTAACTTTTTGGATGAGCGAAGCGAAGACTTCAATTTCACTGACCCCCAAAAAATTTAGCTCGGTTGTTTTTTTTTTGTCTGTTTGTTCGCACGATTCCGGGCAAACGGCTATGCGATCTTGATGAAAATTGAAGGGGACCTTCGAAATCTCTGAACTTAGACGTGCCACGTTTTTGGGTACAATCGAAGAAATATTTCTCATGAATATCGCACTTTTACGATTTTTTCGATTTTTATTACGATATTTTCGAGACATTTGGGCCGATTCTGACCAAACGGGTAGGGCTCCAACGTTCATATTTCACATGGACATTAAGGTAATGATGATGTATTGCTTTCTGAAATAAAAAGTTGAAAAAGCTAGCCAGAATCTATAGAAATAAAGCTTTTAATATAAGTTTTTTGACTTTTTGTGCGATATTTTCGTGCCATTTGGGTCAATTCTGACCAAACGGGTGAGGCTACAACGTTCATATTTCACATGGACATTAAGGTAATGGTGATGTATTGCTTTCTGAAAGAAAAAGTTGGAAAAGTTAGTCAGAATCTATAGAAATAAAGATTTTAATATAAGTTTTTTGACTGTTAGTGCGATATTTTCGTGCCATTTGGGCCAATTCTGACCAAACGGGTGGGCCTTCAACGTTCATATTATACATGGACATTAAGGTTATGGTGATGTAGTACCTTTTAAAAGAAAAAGTTGAAAAAGTTAGCCAGAATCCATAGAAATAAAGCTTGTAATATAAGTTTTTACGGTAAATAATACCAATTGACAGGTAACAAAAGAAATTTGACAACAATCACTTACAATGCGTAGGTAGCAAAACAAGCACTTGAAAAAGTAAAGATATCCCACGCAAACTAAAAACTTTAAAAAGCTCATCCATCAACGCGGCGGGACTTTAGCGTTTTCCTAGTTTTATCTAACATACTTCTCCTTCATCCCCACCCCCTCCCATCCCCCCCCTCCACCCAAGTAGTTCACACGTGTTGACTTAAATCGATCACAAACCTGAGTAATAAGAACGTTAGAATATGTTTCTTTCCAAAGTCTTTGACAACAGCAACCAAACAACCAGCCCTCGTTTATCAGCCGTTGATGTCACTTTACTTCTCAAAGACAAGTTCGCTGTAGAGATTTCTAGGTGAATGCAGCTCCAAACTAAAATACAGAATCGCGATGCAAAAACTCAAACAAATAACCGAAGCGAACGCAAACTCGTTTGAAACGAGTGGGGGATGTAAGGGCTGAACTGGGGCAATGGAAGATTGAAAACACCGCATGATGTTGGGGAAACTCTAAGTCGTGTGTACATAAACTAGAGCTAGATAAGACACAAAGTAAATCACGATACTCGTTCGGTAAACCTGACAAGTAAGTTTCCAAATCCCAGGATCCAGGACGGTCTTTCTTCCCCGATAATATATTGACTATATATTTATTTCGAGATTTTAGTTTTAAATTTCTCGTGGGATCCTGCTACGGGACAACTGCATGTCTCACATAAGATGATGAGTTTTGTTGCTTCGTCTCATACTAGTACACTAAGGCTAGGATGAAGGACGATTACAAAAATCATGCCTTATGCGGGATTCGAACCCACGTCCTCGTAGAGCCATACGCTTAGGACCAGTGCCACCGCGGACGGCTATGTCCCACTTAAGAAGCCGGATTCATGTACGGTTCTTTACTCTTGCTAACTCCAGGTTTATTGAAGACTAATAGTGTGATATTCAAATCTTCTATGCAAATGTAATGATCGAACTTTAACAGCTTTTAAGTTGCGAGGTGATGTCAACTAATAACTTAGCCTTCGATTTCGTCAAAACAACATTTATATTCAATATTATATTTTAAAAAAAAATCAAGTTGCAAAAGAAAATCTCCACAAGATCAAATAATAATAATATGCGTCGTCAGCAGCTGTCAATAATGCAAGTAATTAAAATACGAAGCCTGGACCCGGCGCCTCCATCAAATGTCAAAAACTTTTATAAAACCATCCGATTCAGTCTGGCGTAAATCTCTCGGTGTCGATTCACTGTCCAGACATTATAAATATACTCTTGAGTTAAACAAACAGTTAATTAAGGGACAATTCATAAATAATTTAAAAAGTCGTCAGCAGCACTCCGCTAGCACTCCGCCGAGGAAAGGAAACGTTAATTTTATTACATTGGGGCTTGAGCCACTAAAAGTGAGTTCTTCAAGTGATAGAAGGTTTTTGTTCTTCAAGTGTTATACGCCTCTTTTTTTGTCCATTGCATTTCTTTCAATTTGTCTATTGGTGCCGCAATGTTTAAGGTATAAGGTGAATAACAGTTCCAACTCAAAATGTTGGTGAGTAAAACAGGACAAAAGTTTTCTCGGTGGTGAACTCTCCATCGCGTCCGCCCTAGTTAACAGTCACTCTACGCGCAGTAAAACTGAACTGACTTGAGCCCACTCCATGGTTTCATGACTCGCAAGTTTTTAAACGCAACCCAGTCAAACTTCCCTCGTAAACTCAGCATAGACTCTCGGCCGAACTTTGATCAAACTTTCTTACACTCTCGACTCTCGAGGCTGTTCCGGTCTAAAGGAGTTTCAAGTAAAAACAAATATCCCATAGAGAAACTGATTGAAATCACGTTATTGAAACCTAGCATTATGTAAATATCAGAATACTTAATTTGTTTTGCTTTGAGGTATACTGAGTAAATATTGCATTTCAAATCATGTCTTGCTTCATTATTTTTTACCGCGAGTAGATTTTGTGAGCGATATTTGGAGCTTCTGTTGGTTTTTAAACATTTTATCGTAAATGTTTAACATTGATATTGGGGTTATGTTACAACAAATACTTACGGCGTGTGTACATATTAATATGTTTTGAACTGAAAGTAACCAAGAGTATTGTGTCACTTTAAAAACACAAGTATCGTATCTTTAATGTGGCTAGACTTATTTTAAATAAAATAAATAATATTTACATTTTATCTTCAAAATTGTGTCAAATCATATAAAAGGTATCGTAGTTAAAAACAAATGTGACTGAAGAAAAGTTTTGAAAGAAATCGTGGTTATGAATTACTTAAAAATGGATCCAAAAACGATTCAAAAAGAGAAACAAAGCATACAAATTATCTTGTGGAAACGTTAATAGCAGGTAAGAAGTGTAGATAACCAAACCATGATAATAATTATATAAAAAATAAAATTGGTAAAAGATTTTAAATTTATATCCTATTTTTCTGCAGTATTTTCATTTCAATACACCCATATCATCGGAACCCTATTAGCATAGCTGCCAAGATCGGCGAATATTGCGAAACACCTCGTAGATTTGGTTTATTTGCGAGGTTATGAGGGTTAGGAAACACGACCAGTTGTTTTTAAGCTCTAGCCCAGTAAGACGTATCGACAACCCTCCCACCCCCCTCACATTTCAAGTTAGTGCTTAGAGTGAGATGGATACCCCTGTAATGTGTGGCAAGTTCAGTGTCAGACACTGATAAATGATGCAGACAATGTCTCGGTTCGACAAACTCAGTGACAAGGGGTCAGGCTGACTCGCCACAAGACAGACGCAATGTCACCATTTAGGCCTAAGCGACAATCACAAACCAAGAAGCAATGCAATTCACAGATGATTAAACTGTTCTAGATGTTAGTTTCTAGCCAAACGCTCGAAATAGTGAAACAAAATGCGTTTTACTTTCTATGAATCGAACTTGACATAATAATTTTACTTTAAATTAAATCTAGAACGCAAAACAGTGGACCATACCTTAATTTAAACCAGAATCCATATTTGACCTGATTATAATGCATAAGAGTACAAATAATATCATTTCATAAATACGAGTAGTAAGTAAACAAACAATTGACTTCAAAAACTTGGTTAAAATATTCAAAATCTAAAAATTATTATAAGATTATGACTAGAACATAATTATTATTAGATGTTTCAATATGATAGTTGAGTAAAATAAAGATCAGTAAAAGTTTTTTAATTGCAATGTTAGGATAGCACTACAAAATCCATAAAATATACACATATCATATCGAATACTCATATATTTTTGTCAGATGTTAATTTCAATATTGACACCAGATGAAATAAATATTTGTGCATTAACGTTTTTTGTTAAAATGAATTTTAATGAATTTTAATGTGGCTTTTGAAATTACTTACTCCTGATTTACTTTAGTACCAGAATTATTGTCATGCCTGGTTTTCTTTATATTCATGCATCAACATGATGCGAATATAATAAGTTATGAACGCCCACATAACTGTCTGCGCATTTCTTGTATCCGCCCGTAATGTGTCACCGACTGCGAACTGTGCCTGGCAGAATTCAGCTGGCGATGACGACTGCCCAGCCCAACTATAGAGAGAGCGGTTATGAGAATATACGGAGTAATCTGTGGCATCCTGTTATTTGTCGCCAGAAAACAAATGGTGACTTGGAAAAAGTTTTCAAAGAAATCCTCGTTATAACTTACATAAAACGGATGCGAAAGCGATTTAAGAAGAGGACACAAATTGTCTTGTGGAAACAGCGGTGGACGGTAAGAAGCGGTTAGACTTGTGGGCAGAGAGATGTTGTCTGGCAATGTGATCATCGTAGGCCGGCTAGGTTTTCTGTGGGGTTATTTGATCGAAGGGCGAGTGCTTTTAGTGGATTAAGCCAGATTCAGACGGTTCAATGTTTCGTTCAAATTTATTGAATTCAAGGGCAAAAAACAATCAAAATGTGCAAAGATAATAAAATATAACAATACTTCCTTCACATTGATCATATTAAGTCTTTGAATTTAAGGAATCTTGAATTTAACATTGAACCGTCTAAATTTGACATTATAGACTAGTGGATTGGAGACGCCGATGTCAAATGTTTTCATTTATAAGTGGTAAAAATCAGTGTTCGAAGGAACTTAAAGGAACGCGTTCTGTTTGTGGTAAGAGGAACTTTCAATACAAACGTTCAATTAATTGAACTTTTTAAAGTTCCAGAAGTTTCTTTCACTCTAAGGGATGTAAAATTCTTCCTTGTCTCAACATTTGAAAACGGATTTAGCTGATAGGATATGAAAATTAGTTGATCAAAAAGCAGTGGCATGATAGGTCTATCATTTTTAGGAAGCGTAACCTCAATTTATGAACATGTAATTTTTTCGTGACTTCGCGGATAAATAATCGCGACCGTAATCTTATCTTCTATAATTTATTCGCTAAAGAAACTTTCAAGTAGGAACTTCTTACTTTGTAGGAACTCAAAATATTCTTTTCAGTAACAGTTCTAAAAAGTTACTTTTGAAGGCAAAGTAACTTCACTTTTAAAAGTTCCAATGTTACGAAAACTTACACAACACTGGTCAAAATAGGTTATATTTTTAAGTTACGTCTTCAATGCTGTTGCATCTTTCGAGACTTGCGTCGCTGTTCCTATGTTTCCTCCATGTAATCCTGTCAAATAAGAATTTTTGAAGGAAAAAATTGCGATGTCGCTGAATTTTTGCAGAGACCTTCCTTAAATGATACTTATGAACATACTAAAACTCCCCTACAATCGGACTGGAGCTTTGGCCGCCATATTGGAAAATGGCGGCCAAAAAGTGTTGATTATCGAATATCTCCATATTGGTTGGAGATAGATAAATGTTTCAATGGCAAAAATATTCCCCATTCAATTCCCTACAAAAAGGTATCTTCTATAGTTTTGGTAGGGGCAAAGGTTACGTCACAAAATCGTGGTTTATATGTTGCTCATTGGAGTACCAGCTAATTTCCTAATTTTCACGCCCAGCATCAAACAATGCCCGGTAAATCCGTGAGAAATCGATTGAAATACAAAAGGACTTTTGTACGGGGTTCATGAAAGCTTCCATTAGTATTTTAAAAATCAGGTCTGCAAAATCGGATTTTGCATTTACCCGGAATTTGGGTTTTTCCATTGTTGGCATTTCCTCAAAAAAGCCGTATTTGACTGTCCATTATTAAGCACTAAATAGCTTTGGAGGAAAAATTCTTTCTATGCACACTGAAATGACTTAAATAATGATCCAATTACAACCAAAGTTTAAATCCAATATGGCTGCTAATTCCTAATATCCACAACATCAAAGTGAATTATGTAACAAAAAGAGTGTAAAAATAGCACGAAAACAGTATTCATATTGTGAATATTAGGAATTAGCAGCCATATTGGATTTAAACTTTAGTTGTAATTGGATCATTATTTAAGTCATTTCAATGTGCCTAAAAATAATTTTTCCTCCAATGCTATTTAGTGCTTAATAATGGACAGTCAAATATAACATCTTTTAGGAAATGCCAACAATGGAAAAACCCAAATTCCGGGTTAATGCAAAATCCGATTCTGCAGACCTGATTTTTTAAAATACTAATGGAAGCTTTCATGAACTCCGTACAAAAGTCCTTTTGTATTTCAATCGATTTCTCACGGATTTACCGGGCATTGTTTGATGCTGGGCGTGAAAATTAGGAAATTAGCTGGTACTCCAATGAGCAACATATAAACCACGATTTTGTGACGTAACCTTTGCCCCTACTAAGACTATAGAATACATCTTTTTGTAGGGAATTGAATGGGGAATCTTTTTGCCATTGAAACAATTTGTCTATCTCTAACCAATATGGAGATATTCGATAATCAACACTTTTTGGCCGCCATTTTCCAATATGGCGGCCGAAGCTCCAGTCCGATTGTAGGGGAGTTTTAGTATGTTCATGGGTATCATTTAAAGAAGGTCTCTGCAAAAATTCAGCGACATCGCAATTTTTTCCTCTAAACGTCAATATCAGATCTTATTTGACAGGATTAATGTGGATGCATCTTATAGATTGTGCATACTGCATAGTAAGATAGAATCGCCGGCGAATATATGAACAGTCTATCCATATTCATTGCGGCCTACTCAGACGTTCCTTGTTCAGCTCAAAGCTGGGCGCTCAACCAGTCAGATTGCCACTCCAGGCACTGTATACCGTCCCTAGTCTAGCAGACCACGGTATGAGTTTATACTTTATGAATATATATTATCAAGGTTTGAAACTGATATGCATTGAGGTCAATAACCACAACCACAGAATGCACAGAATGATAGAAGGGAGTATATAAAAACTAAGAACATAATCATTTTCATGAATCATGTATGACGAATACATTCTTACAATATATTACCGACAGTGTTGGCTCGAGCGCTAAGCGCTCGACTCTGATTCGGGAGGTCCCGGGTTCGAATCCCGTCGAGACCGGCAATCCTGACTGAAGGTTTTTTCCGAGGTTTTCCTCAGTCGTTAAGGCGAATGCAAGGGATTGAGTCCTCTTAAACAGCCCTCGGACATCCCTTCACAATTTCCTATCCGCACATACCTACTTCACCTGAAGAGGGGCTAATTGCACCCTATAACAGGTTTCCCACGAAAAAAAAAATACAATATATTGGTTGAATATATAATAATTAAATTTTGTAAATAATTGACCCTCAGGAAATAAATTATTTCAATTTGAAAGTAAAGGATTATTTTTATATAATATAGAAAACTGAACAGACCAAAAAAATGTGAACAGGAAATAGAAAACAAACACAAAACGTGTGTCGTAGAAAAATGAAAAATCTATCGAGTAAATAAAAATAAATGGAAAGTAAATCTATGTAGAATCAGATTTTAGGATGAAATAACCTTGGCTACAATTAATTACGACGGTCGTCTTCTAAACGCATAGTAAAAATGGGGAAACGTGATTTAAAATCTGGTAATCATATAAGATTATGTCGTCTCGCCACGAGACAGAGCGAGTGAACAGACTCTCGCTAAGACGATGTCAAAGCTAATTCCCTCGCGTTAGGTTCAATGGAGATCACAGCTATTCACTCGCGTCGCTGCCTAATAGATCGTAAAATTTATGTTAAAAGGGCAACAGGTAGTGCGAGGTTGCCGCGGTTGTATTTATACTTTGAATGTCGCAGGGTTGCCACATTTACGTTCTTTGGAGGGTTCTTGAAGAACACAAGAGTTAGTTCACTTCGTTAGACAAAGTTTAACTAAATCCTCATTGAGTATAGCTTGTACAAATAATCATTAACAAGATAAGATGATATTAATTGTGTTGCATTTTGATAAAAAGTAATTAGAAAACGATTTGAATTGCGGATAAATTCTACACGTTTTTTTAATAAAATTGGTGAAATTGTGAATCTGTCGAGGATCATAATTGTTGCAATGAAAGTTAAGAAAGTGAAATTATTTATTAAATTATTATGATATATGCAAAATATGTATAACCTTATGAGGCCAGCATACGCGTCATAGTATCGTAAGATATGGAACGATAAATTAAACTTATTTACGTTTTTATATGTATTTGGAAGTCCTTGTAACAAGTTCACTTTAATAATCAGAAAATAAGCAATATACTTAAAGTGCCAAGTGGAAAAACTCCTCTGAATCTCTATGTTCACAAGTAGAGCAAGGGTTGGGTAAAGTAGATACAACAGACCCCTTGATTTACTTATGGTCGTGGTGTACAAACGTAGAAAGAAAAGCAATGTTAATCATTCGTTGTTTCTGTAGGAAGCCTAGATGATAACTATATAGACTTACTAAACGCCCAACTGATTTGGTCACTATCTTGCTACGTCCCTATTGTTGAATTATTCCAAGCGAAACATTGCGTCATCAGGGCGCCCCCCCCCCTGATTCGCCCGGCAAACACAGCCCCCCTCCTACACACAACCCAAGCATCCCCTTAAAGCCACCCTCCTAGACCTAGGTACGAAATCTCAGCCGGAGGATGAACAGACTTGGATTAATTCATGCGTCTTCAGCAAATTATTCAACACGATAATTTAATAGAAACTTGCCTGTAAATCCGGCTAATGAATATGTATTAATAACAGTTTTGTCGCTAAACGCGTGCACCAACTTTCTTGTTGGGAGTAGGCATCGCGTATTTGCTGCTTGTTGGCCTACAAGTTATAACTTACTTAAACAATCTTTACTTTAAAACATGTTTTGTTCAGTGTTTGCCAGGTTACGTAAGGCCCAGTTCCCATCACCGTCGTAAGAAATTGTTTTAGCTATAAGAATCCGATATCCTGATTGGTAAGTAATGTTTTATTGGCCTGTCATTATGAAGTTAGTCCTACTTCTTTTGATTGGTCCGTCGTAAGTATTTCATTGTTGTTATAAGCTCTTATAACAATCTCTTATGACTAAAATAATAACTATTTATCACGTTAGTCCTATCCTGTTATAACAATAACAATTAGTGGGAACTGGGCCTTAGGTGCTCTAAATATAAAAAATATTACAAGGTTTAATAATCCAACAAAAATATTGAAATAGGCCTATTGACTAATAATCCGCATCGAAGAATTTAGAAACTACCGTACATTGAACCCAACATCAGTGAAGGTTATAACCTGTAAAGCCAAGGAGAGCTTACCTTTAAACTTTTAAAGTTTAACGAAGTATCGAAGTTAGTTGAAAACTTATTGATAAAGTTACTTCTACAAAACTAACCGATGTTAAAATTCAACAGGAAGTCTACAGATTCTGTTGACGTACTTGCTTTTATATTGAATATGTACGCACATATTATAGCAGTAAACACGCCGAGTTCAGTTGTCGTATTATGGTAGTTTTACATCGAAATAAGCCGCCCGTAGTTTTGGTGGGTGGTAAGAGATCAATTAATAAGCCTGGACCCGGCGCCTCCACCAAAAGTCTAAAAGTTTTGTGTAGGCTACTGAACAGTTATACAAAAAACAATACTAATGAAAGACGGTTAAAATAACAGATTTCGTGAACAAATAATGCAACATTGATGAAACATATTATTAAAAAAAATTAATAAAGACAAAATTAAAGATATTAATTTTCAGATCCAAAGAACCGAATATTTTTTATAATTGTTTTACAAAATGAACCTTGAATGTTCAATTAAAGGCATATTGAAGTTGAAACGTTGTTTTACGCTAATAAGTCAAACTCAGTTATGTCTAGATACGTTTGTTTGTATAAAATCTTGACGCACTTTCTTACGTACCTAGTTGACGCTTATCCAAGAACTGTAGTTTTAGAATTTTGATTTAAAATCAGATGGCCATTATAAAATAATATAAAAAAGCCTCACCTTTCTGTCTCATGTTGTCCTTTGCTACCCAGACATAGAAAAAAGTGGTGGCTCGCAGCCATGCCAGCGCTTTTTACACAGTCTAGACAAACACGGGAAAACTGTGAGGGTTTTATCATGACTTTCAAGGAAGCGCATTTCCATTTTCAAGAGTTATCTGGACTTATAATATATCCATTGTATTATTGGATGAGCGTAGCGAGCGAAGCGAAGATTCCATTTCACTACACTGGAGAAAAAAATCCGGAATGTTTTTTGTTTTTTTCTTTCTTTTTTTTGTATTTTTGTGTGTCTGTGAACACGATTCCGGCTAAACTAATACTCCAGTTGCGATGAAATTTTATGAAGGTCTATGAAATCTCTGAACGAAGAACTGCACGGGGGGAAAAATCGATCGAAAAATTATTTCTCATGAAAATCGCAATTTTACGATTTTTTTCGATTTAAAAAAAAATTCTTCGACTTATAACATCTACATGCTTTATCCGATTGTAATGATTTTTTAACAGAACCTTAATTTTATGAATTAATATATTCTTGTGAAATTTGAGCGCAATCGAAAAATTATCTATTAAAAAAATCGCAATTTTACGCTTTTTTCGTTTAAAAAAAATTACGCTCATCCATCAACGCGGCGGGACTAAGCGTTTTCCTAGTTTATGTTATAAATGCAACATTACGGGGATTTGTAATCGATGATTAAAAGCGAATCTCCTTTAAACTCTAAACTGACATTCCTGGCACTTTAAAGAACTTACACTTAGATGATAGTTAGATTTTACAGCAAGGGAAAGTAACTATTATTTTGGTATGTACCAGCCCTGTAAGTGGACGATTTGGGTTCGAAACCCACCAGGGCTGCTTTTACAATGTACATATTAATGCACTTAGTTTAAATAATACAATCAAAATGTAGGAAATGCCTAAGCCTTGTTGAGAATCGATCTATACTTCTGTTCCATATAATGAAAGCTAGTTTTTTTTATTTAAAATTGTTATTTAATAATATTTTCCCACTCAAACTATTATTTTGTATTCCATTCTTCCGGTGTGATGAAGTAACATTATATCTTCGCTGTTCAGCTCTTAACAAACGCCTCTAATAATAGAACTGGGTGGAAACACATCTGATGGAAGAACTGCTACTTCTTGCTCTCGTCAGCTTAAGAGGTGGTGTTAAGTTTCATCTCACGCCACGCGCCCCTATACCCTGGGGGCGAACCCAGGAACAACAAGGGTTGATAAATAAAATAATGAACACGTCCCTCTAGTAATTTTGTTAATGCATTAAAAAAGTCTTTTTTACTTCTTTCTTGTGGTTTTATCTTTCATGTTGTTGGTATGTTAGTGATGCGGTTGACTGGTTACCATCGTGATGATGAGAGTAGAAGGAAGGAGGGTTTATCATTACATTGTGCAAGAATTTAGTCTTTCCATTAAGTATTGTGGAGTCCACTGCTCTAATCAGATGGGGCACTGCAATAATTTTTATTTTAAGGTCTATTTTAGCTTGATCACAATTACCATTATAATCGTTTTCAGTAGTTAATGCAGGTATGAGTAAATATATCCAAATAGTATATTATTTAAAAAACAACCAATTTGTGTGTTATTCAAATAAAAGATACTAGTATCTTTAGATCTAAAAATCAAGCTCATTTTCTACCAATTTTTTAAATTTGTATTTAAACTAAGATTTTTAGACTCCCTTGGAACTTGCATTGAAAAAAGATTACTGTATGGACAAACTAAAAATGAATAACTTGCCAGTTTGTATTGTTATTTTTGTATAATTGGTTGGATACGTCTCTGCGTTCAATAGATTAACTTTTTTTCACTTTGTAATTAAGTTTTTATAACTAAATCTAGGATATACGTAAAATTATTATAACTATTCTTTAACTTTGTAAGTAAGTTTTTATAACTAAATCTAGGATAACGTAAAATTATTATAACTATTCTTTAAACTTTGTAAGTTTTTATAACTAAATCTAGGATATACGTAAAATAAGTGAATACATCGATGGAGACGCAACACCGGCGAGCAAGGCTTAGAGGGGTATTGGATACCTGGCTGCAGCTTCAGCGAGTACACAAGCTCGGATGTGGGTGGGGCGGAGATGATAATTCCAGGTAATACCGAGGCAAAGCCGTGATACGGTCGCAGAGCTCTAATCCTTACTAATCCCATAGAGATTGTTCTTATTGCGGAGACTTTTTAAACGCAAACTGCTGCAATATTGTATTGTGATCATTTTTTCAGTAACAGTAAGCATTTGTTGTCAGGATTAACAAAAGTGGAGACAAATTTTAATCGGTATCTTATTAAAAATGATTTTGTTTCGTTTTATATTTTTTAAAAAGTTGAAAAAATATAACAAGGATAAATAGATAATATATAAATATATTATGAGAATGAGAATTTGATTCCTTCCGGCTACTAGGGTTGATAAAATAAGAAAATAGCCGACCAGAAGAGCAGACAGGAACTGCTCGAAACGTTGGTGGTTAAGAAAAAAGTACACGGAGTTACCAAAAAAATATAGTAATGTCACATGTGAAAACATACGTAACAACATTATATCACATCGACAGTAATAAATTATATTGAATATTAGAAACTGTCGTAGAAAATGTTCCCCGACTGATACTGTAACCTAGATTTACTTCTTTATATAATAAAATTACGTAAAAGCATCATGAAGAAACTTTAATTCATGCTTTTTAATCGGTTGGTTTTCATCTCAGAAATAACATTAAAAATATCTAATTCCAAAATATATTAATCTAGAGGCGTTGATTCGCGGGTGTTCGCACTGTCCATACCACTGATTGCTTTATTTCCTATTAAAAATATCGATTTTTGGTTGGTTATTGTTCACATCGTCGATTGCGTCGGGCCTGCAGGGTTGGCTTGGTCACTTTGATTTAAAGTCCTCCACTGAAAATCAGTTATGTAACTGAGTGGATAGACTCTAAATACAACCGTGTTCCTACGTGAAACACGATTTCTTAATCAAAACTCAAATGTGCAATGATTAAATAGTAAGACTTGAGGCTACAATCCTTTGTAAATCAGTTTTTATTTGTAACTGATTAGAAAAACGATAATTAAATGAAACAATAAATAAATACATGTAGGTAAAGGATGTTTTATGAAATGTGTAATTCACATTAATTAAGAGGAAGCATTCAGTGAACTAGCTAGTGAGGGGCAGTAACACGAGCGAAATGTGTAAATTACCAAACGGCTCTTTATAAACTAGTCTAGACTCAAAGCGCCGACTCAGATACGGACATCCGGTTTTAACCCTAATAGACAAACGACTTCCGGTTGACCTAAAGTTGCAACGACCAAGTATCCGTGTTCCTCTCCTTGGGTTATAGTTGCTCCTAGTGTGGTGTAACGGTTATCTTTAGAGAACAGAACTGGGCGTTTATATGTTGTCAAACACTTGCATACCATGCACATACACTGTATATAGATCCGAAGCCTTTCATTAAACAACACTGCACTAGAAATACACATTTTTATGCTCAATTTAAATGAAAGAATATAAAGTTCTTAGATCATGAATCAAGAATCGTACAAGAGAGAGTTTATATCAACTTAAAAAGTTTCATAAATAATAACGAAAAAATTATTCACTTTGAAAAAAAAAGAAATTGAAAAAGAATGTATGAATTCAATGGGACGTTGAATAGTTTTGTAATTTCATAAATCTGAATGTTGGTTCATTAATATAATAATTAATTTTATTTTTAATTGGTATTGTTAGAAATAATCTTGTTTCCTATAACAAAATCATGTCTTGTCCACACTTTAAAGCTTTAAATTCAAATAAAGTTCAGAATTTTAATTTCCTAGTAAAATTTAAATTAAATTTGAAGTATGTACAATAGTTGACTTATTAAATACACAAAATGTATAACTTTAAATTTACAAAGATTAATCGTTATTTATAAAACATGTTAAGTATTGTTTCGCTCATAAAGGTTTGTCTACTTATTAAATAATTTGCCTTTGTGAATCACTTAGAACTAAAACGTTAAACTAAGAAACGCTCAGTTGGACGCGTTGATAAGCGAGCACGTGCTATAGCTAGACCCACATTGCACATTTTTTTTAAATTTAAAATTTGCGACGTTCGCGTTTCCAGTATTATTTATTATTGCCAAGGTATTTGGGTAAACCCGTGTTTAAATCTTTACTTTAAAATCCACCGCCATCTAGAGGACCTTGACTCCTTGGGAAAACTATTTAAACTCTTTGTTGACAAAATAGACTGCTTCCTCGAAAGTATTTTGATTACTTATAGGTGGCAGTGCATTAGAAACTTCGCGCGTCTTTTCGTTGCCATGGCAACGTTACTTTTGTTATAATGTAATTTCCATCTACACTACTTATCGGATCAAAATAAAATTAACATATTCGTGACCGGACGGACATTCTAAATGATTTGGCTATCTCAGATTTTGTCGCCGTGAAGTTTGAAAAAAAAACTTTCGATTAACTTTAATGTAACTTTTTAACTTTTTGAACGATTTTGCCACAAAACTAATGGCATTCAATCGAGAACAAAGCTTGCGGATGGTGAAAATTTCAACTCGATCCGAGCCTCCGTTCGAACGCTATCGCGAGACATACAAAAAAAAAAAAAAAAAAAAAAAAAAAAAAAAACAAAACCAGTGACTATTTTTTCCGGCAGAGTCAAATGGAAACGCTCGCTTCGCTCGCTTAACTAAGAAACAAACAAGATTGAAGTAAAGCGTGGCGTGGGTGTCACCGAGGCGACGTTGCAACGTGTCTCCCCCGCGTCAGAGTTGCCAAGTCTCCCAGGGCCGAAGAATACTCGTCATTATCACCCGCCCCCCTCCCCCCCTTCCCCGGCAGACCGCAGCGTCGCGGTTCAGATAGCCTGCGATCACAGCACAGAACAAGTACGGCTTAATTCGACTGAGGAAATTACTTTCGGCTGCTAAAGCATTACAATAATTGCTAGGTGCGTTGGAGCAATCATTTGCTTCTTTACAGATAAGCGTATGTTCTTATTATCTTGGTCTTAGTTTAAATTAATGAAGGCACCATTTTGTTAATGAGTTTGTGTGGGTGGTGTTGTCTTACGAGAGACGCTCTCTCTCTCACTCTTTCGCAGCCAGGCTCGGGATCAATGCGGTTTATCCCACTCGAGGTGCGAACCTTGGTGCAAAGCACTTAACAAACTCTGGGCAACTTGGAAATAAACAACCGATCTGCTGTAAGACATAAACAACAAGATCTTGCGCTAGTTTAATCTCAAGCGAGACAACTGAGGCATCAACATTCTGACAATATTCCTCTATTCCCAAACAATATTAGTAAGTCTATATTTGCAGCGGATAATGCAATCCACTTGTGCAAATTTAATAGAGAAGGGAGGAGGGGAAACCCGGTACCGGCATGTACCCTAACCCTTTCGAAAAGTTCCAAGGGGACCAAAGGATTCAAGTACCATCCGAAAGGACGGTGTAACCTTGACATTCATAAAGGTTCCTACACTAACCCGGACTGCCGAGCAGACGTCGAGGAGAACGAAGCCGTTACACTAGCTCTCGAACCCTCCATCTGCTCTAACCAGCGGTATATACGTGAGTTTCAGGGCAGAGCGGTCACCCACTCTACCCTTGATTACGCCTGAGGTCGCTTAACTTAGGTGTTTGAGTAGGGAACCGGCTAAGCAACGCGGCAAAACCTTCTTATCTAGTATTAATATTTTGTAGTGTTTATAAAACCAATATAAAGTCACATTTAAAATAGAGCTTTAAAATTCCTACCGTATTTTCAAGTTTATAAATATATGAGAGGCCAATGGATTGGGAAACGTACATTATCCTCTGTAAGGATCGTTTGTGAGTTTTCCATGGTTAATACTTACATTTTTTCTTTCCTAATCACCCCAGGTTATCTACGACAAGCTCTCATCGGTAGACCTATCGATATTTTATCGCCTAGATGCAACATCTTTTTTAATGTATCTTATGACCAACATATTTATTTATTTCCACCTGAAAAAACTAAAAGTGCAAACTTTTATCGAACTTTGAACTTATTTATATTATCACCACAAAACGCAGTCACAGTCATGTTAACATGATGGGCTGGCTATGAAGCGGGGGGGGGGGATTATAAAAACATGTTTTGACAAAACCACTTGACGAAATGAACTTCTGCTGTATTGATTTCCAATCAGATTGTTATTGTTTTTCCGGGGCTAACACGCTACAAGCTGTAAAACATTGTCACAACCATGTTAAAGTTTAACAAGCACGCTCGCTGAACGCAAATTTAATTTCATTCCTTTTTTGATTGAAAAAATTGCATTTCGTCATGTTATTGTTTTTGTTGGTTGTCAACGTCATGTTAGACAGTCATGGTATTCAGTAATTACGTGAAACTTTAGTGAGGAAACATTTTAATTGTATAGTTTTAACTGTTCTTACAAATTATTTTTTTTTAGCTACAACCGCGATTGGTTATAAGTATAACATTTTAAGACAAATTAAGTATATATGGGGTAGTAAATAAGCCTCTTTTTTGCTACAGTAAATTGCGATTATGCGATAACATTCAAATACATTAAAATAGTCTGAATAATTAAGAATATGAATGAGGATAGCCTATAGCATATGCATAAGAGTGCGGGAACTTTCCTTCCCAATATGGCTGTCACCTATACTACAGCATGCGCAAGATGACTCTTAACGGTCACTGCCCTCTGGACGTGTGTTCTGCTGCTAGGTATCTAGTAGGCAGGTTTCTATCTGAGCTCTTTGGAGCGACAAGACACTCTCTAGTATTCCTGGGTTAAACTCAGATCCCTGGGGAACACACTCCAACTGATTAACTTTCACATGAAAACCCGAAGAACTCGGCGAAATGTTGTATTTCTGTCAGCGTCACAATTACTGAGATCGCGTTTACTTCACGGAATACGTTTCTTCTAACGTTTCAATAGCGGATATTTCAGGAAGCTCGCGAATCATCTCCGACGCATTTCACTCAATGTTGGTGTTTTAGAAACGTAGCGCGGATCTCGCCCCCCCCCAACCAACCCTACCCTACCAAGACACAATAATGTACAAGATTCATGTACAGTTCGTCACTACTATTTATAAGCATATGTTTCTGATTATACTATTAATAATTATGTGATGTGCAAATGTATACAGATATTCGCGTCGGGTCGACGACCCGATACTAAAAAAGTACCCGATTTTCAGGTAACGAAATATATATATTATTTGGAGGGCATGGTGGAGGTGCCGGTCCAGACCAAATTTTAATTATAGCCTGTATACAAAATGCCATTCAACGAAAATACAGACAAAAGAAAATGAATTTAGGAGGAAACATTTAATGTACGACTCTTTAGCAAGAAAAATACATTATTACGGTCCACTTTTACCTACCTGGCACGAAAACACGAAATTGTTTAGAACATGAACCCGACAGTCAAAACCTTTACCCGCACATTACGAATAATTATTATATAATGCACATTGTCCACCTATATGGAATATGTTTTGTCCTAGTCTATTCATATCCAATCCTACGTATTGTTTACTTGATGTTGTCAATAATCTACTTCTTGTAATTTTCTCATCTTTACCAATTATTGTGATCAGTGCTACTGTATATTTTATTTTTGTGGTCTTTTTATTTTATTTTCATCAATTGATTTGGCAGATATGTTTCATAGTTGTTCTGTTTTTAATTTCTTCTTATATTTTTATTGTTTTTTTTTCCCCTTAGTTCAACCTTCAGTTTGAAAAAGACTTTTGAAAAAAGTCGAAATATCACAAATAAAATATTGATAAAGAGCTGTGTTGTGTTCAATAAACACTTATTTAAAGAACAAATACCTGTTGTACTTGTTTCTTTTCTTGTGTAATACTAAAAGTTTCGATACGGGTATTTTGTACCACAAATAGCTAATAGAAGGAGGCTTTTATGCAGCAGTCATGCAGGGTGGGTACGTACAAAGATGAAAGTCACAAGTATATGAGACATATCATGTAGGGTATATTTCCACGGTTCATTCTTAGTAGGAAGATGAGATGTGTAATTATTCCTTTACTTACACTGTACGTTTTAAAACTTCAAGGGGAGGGAAGGTTTCCGTCAAGAGTGGAATCATTTAACAGCTACTTGTTTCTATTGAGTGAGAGACGCGCGTCAACAGACTAGATGCCTTGAGCCGTCTAACATAAATAAACAATACGTGCACACTGTGTCTGAAGCTACGACTGAACACCGCCAGACCGCGCTGTTAGTCATGTGATTACCACAACCACCTAGCCAGCTCAGGTAACCTGTTGATAGCGAACACGGGTTATAGTTATGTGGGCTCGTCTATCTCGCACATAGTGACATAGTTCAAGCAGCAGACAGACAGACCGAGGAGCTAAACACTTGCTACTACTTAGGGACTCTTTTTTTGAAGGCAACCAGCTACCATAAATAGCGGCTGGATAATTAAAAGTGGTTGAAATCAGGGATAAGATGAAACATTATTATAAAGATCTAAGACGACATCCATCCGTTGATTATAATTCCCCCGTCTGGGCCCAGGGTCAGAGCTTTGCTCAGGGTATTCCTCTGATAATCGTCAAGACGAGAAAAGAGGCGAAGACCACCTCGCAAACATCAGCTATTAAGTAGTTTACCCCCTGAAGCAGAGGCGAGCTACGACATTCCTTGACGTCAGGCATAGGTCAATGCCAAGCTGGTTCGCCTGGAATCTCCGCCAGGTTCGCATGATCGGGTTTTGGTCGCAGGATTCTTTATTGTAGTTCCTGCAAACTCCTAGCAGACGCACCGCCATGTAGATGTTAGAATTTAAATTGTCAATGCCGACATCTTGAATTTAATATGTATCATAACTGCCCACACACGAGCACTGTGTTAATGTGGGCGCCCCTCGATGATGCTTTTTTGTGTGTAAAAAACTATTAATCATGCCACTAATTTATCTTCTACTTCATAATCTTTATATATGTCTCGCAATTATTACTTACTGTTTATTTATCAATCATTGTTGTTAACTTATATATGTATCAGTCAATTCATGTATTTTTCTCGAGAATAAACATTTTTCTGAATCTGAAACTGAATAAAACTTAGACAACTGAGGCCAAACGTAGATCGTACTGCGCTCTGGTGACAAATTAGTTTGACCATTGACCATTGACCCCTCCCCCTCCCAAAAAAACCTTTCCTTCGCAATGATGACGACAGAAAACCCGGGGGTATTTTGCTCCTTTCATTTATCCACCCCTATTTCCTCGGCTACAAGTGGAGCATTATGACCTTGGTTGCAGCACGCCTTTACTAGTAGCAACTGGACAATCTCTCAACCAAGCATTACTTTTTACAAAATTAAATAACAATGTCAGAAACTTGTAGTTTTATCAAATATTTGCTCGCTCACATAAGTCAAGTTCTCGTCTGCAAACATAACAAGATCCTGCTTTAAGAGTTATTACATTCATCCACCAGGCCGCGCTCCTAGGGAAGCGACTTACTTAGCTCTGCATTAAACCTACAGTCGGAGCCAGAGACGAGATAAATAATGCATTGGCCAATTTTCCCGGCTTTGTCTTTGTAAGGGTGGCGGCCCTGCGAGGACAGTTGGCAACACTGCGCGCCGCGCCGAGACAATCGTGTCGTACTAAGTATGATGCGCTAGACAGAGCTTATTACCAAGTAATGAACACAGACATCCATCAACAGTTGTTTTAGAACTACAGTGTGCATAAACTTGTACATTTTAGTCGTGTAAAAACAAGGTGGTGTATACATTAATTTTGTAACGTTTTCTCCGTATTTCAATTAATCATTTCTAGATAACGAGTTGTGATCAGATATTAAATAAAAGTTTTTTTTAGTGTACCCTAACGGTCGAAGAAATGATTTTTAAAATGACACATAAGAGTGAAAAAGTGAAATGAGATAAGTACCCGGTTGGCATAGAGAACATCGACGATCGACAATGTCCAACTAGGTATCGGTATTTACAGTGGGAAATAGCGACCAATGGTTTGAGGCAATTCACCAGATCAACAAGGCTAATTGAGAACAAGTTTTGAATTAATTAGGGCTATGTGCTTTGCTGCAAGCATGTTTAGCTCCGAAGTCGCCGTTTACACTTTACCAACTCAAGTATTGATGGATTTACGTCCATTATCAGAAGTTAAACACATTCTGCCTCAAGCGTTTGAGGCAGGCCTCTGAACTCTGTATCAAGTACGCAACGAGCCACATTAACACATAGGGATTTAGTAAATGTAAATGACTCAATATACTTTAAGATTTGTGAAAATTCAAAGTGAAATAAAGTTAAATTGTATCGAAATACTGCATTTTCTAAAAAAAAAATATATATAATTTGACACCGAGTATAGCTTAGGAAAAATCTCAGTAATAAACAATTTGATTCCAAACCAATAAACTCTATTCTGTTAATTAAACAGATTACTGGGTGTTAAAAACGTTGTCAAGTTTAAAACAACAATTTGTCTTTCAAATTTGCCTTGAACCAAGAACCCCTTATTAACGATGACCTAGATTATTAAACGCATTAAAAAGAAAAATGCAATCGTGATTCAACACGATCAAAGTCGAAGAAAAATAACGTAAATTTACTGTTAATTTGGCAATTTGACACTAAAATGAAAAAGCCAATTTTTTCAAAACTAGATTTACAAAGAAGATAATTACTAGATACATTTTACATAAGTAAAAACAATATTTGGACTTATCATGTTCTTTTAATACATTAAATTAAAGGTAAAGCAATATTTCGGGTACTTTCAGTACCCTTCAAAAGGCAACAAACCTAACCTTTAATTTAATATATTAATTTATTAAAAGAACATGATAAGTCCAAATATTTTTTATACTGATTAAACCAAACTGTTCTAAGATCTCAGTAGTTAAAAATACTAGATACATATTATAAAGGTGTAGTTACCAGCCTACCATCTTATAATGTGAAAATACCATCCACAAAATGAATCCCTTATTAGAATAATAATACATTTGAGTCCATGTTTCGTTTAACTTCTTTTATAAAAAAAGTGCATCGTTCACATGAGATTGTAGTTACTAACCCTATATACGACTCAAGTGAAGGATACGGATGCCGTAAAGTGGCTTATTTATGATATGACTTCCCTAACGAGATAGTGGTCGTAAACATGCTGTTTGGATTCAAGTTCCACAAAGCGAGACAAACAACTCAACCAGATTCCGGAATGTGTATTGTGATCTCACTTGGGAAAATGGTACACTACAAATGAATAACTTCATACTCAGCATGCTCAGCGTTATTTACAGAGCGCTCGTATGTAATTCTCATGTATGTAAGTGGGCCAGTCCGCTAGCAGGAATAAAGCGCAGCAGTCGTAGAAACATGGTTTAATTTGTGCAACATTAAGGCGAGCAGAAACGTGAACTAGAGGAAGAGAGCTGAGTTTTGCGGGCCGAGCATCCCCCTAGGCGCGACCTTGAACAGAAACGTGAAGTAGAGGAAGAGAGATGGAGGTTGTTGGGCCGAGCATCCCCCTAGCGGACCTTGAACAGAACGTGAATAGAGGAAGAGAGTGAGTTTGTGGCCGAGCATCCCCCTAGGCGCGACCTTGAACAGAAACGTGAACTAGAGGAAGAGAGATGGAGTTCTGTGGGCCGAGCATCCCCTACGCGTGACCTTGAACAGAAACGTGAAGTAGAGGGAGAGAGATGGAGTTCTGTGGGCCGAGCATACCCTACGCTGACCTTGAACAGACACGTGAAGTAGAGGAAGAGAGATGGAGTTCTGTGGGCTGAGCATCCCCCTAGGCGCGACCTTGAACAGAAACGCGAACTAGAGGAAGAGAGATGGAGGTTGTGGGCCGAACATCCCCCTAGGCGCGACCTTGAACAGACACGTGAAGTAGAGGAAGAGAGATGGAGTTCTGTGGGCTGAGCATCCCCCTAGGCGTGACCTTGAACTAACACGCGAACAAGAGGAAGTGAGCTGAGTTCTGCGGCCGAGCATCCCCCTAGGCGCGACCTTGAACTTTGTGCGCGACCCAAGAAGAGACGATCGATGCGTTCGGCACTCGGTGAAGATGGATAGGCCTACGTTGTGAGGGATGAGAGCTTTAAGGGCTAGAATATTTGGGGTTGGGCTATCAGGGTGAGATATTTAAGGGTGGGAGCTTTCAGGGTGGGACTCTCAGGGTGAGAACTTTTAAGGTGGGAGAACTTTAAGGTTGGGAGAGATTTTTATGGTTGGAGCTTTCAGGAGGGAGAACTTTCAGGTTGAGAGAGCTTTCAGAGCTAGAAATAAGAAGAGCTAGTTGCAAGGGGTAGTTTAAGTGCTTTTTAAAGAAACAATGCTATAGTGTAACCATATTGTTTAGAGTTTTTATAACTCTATCTTTTTGGTAGGATTTACTAACAAAGTAAAAACTGATGAAGGATTTTTATTTTTTCCTCGTTATTTTACACAATGAAGTGACATGGTAAAAAATAGAGCACTATCCTAAAGTAAGGCGGCTCTAAATAATTATCAAACATTAGCTTAAATCTCTTGCCCGATCGAGTCTTTATAAACATAAATTATTTCTAGTTTGTGTTTATACCTAATCAAGGGTTTTTATTAACCCAGGCTGCGTTACGTCATGAAAAGTTCAACTTGCAGTGGGAGCAACAGCAGCTGATAACTACTATCTATTCGCAATAAAATTTATCTAGGTCAAACTGTTTTGAATGTATTGATTCTCACCGCAAATAACACGAACTTTTGTTTTTTTTAAGCTCAATATACTAAGAATGCAAAAGACATATCACCCCACACCCTACTCTTGTGATTAAGCTTGTGTCGGATAAAATACTTTCCTCATTAATTCTTCAAAGATATATGTGATATTGAAGCCCATATCTCATAACGTAAGAGTAGATTTTCAATTGTTAGCTTCATAATAACTTACATCATGAAGATAAGTGCATCTTGGCTTCTCAAGAGATTTATTTCTTTGGGAAGGAATCTTTTTCAAAATGTTGTGATTTCACTTGCAAACTCAGGATTTATCTCTTGGAATCCGAAGCTGAGGTTTTTTACTATTTACTGTTCGGTTCAACCTGCTCCCAGTGGTTGCTTAGAGGGCGACCGGAAGAGAGGAATATTTTAATGTCGTTACTTTTATTTTGATTTAAGGTCAGCGTATACAGCGCTTTAATATGATTCTTCCTCGTGAGAGCGCGCTGCTGTTCTAGCAGAAGACAGACAGACAGACAGATAGGCGGGAGACATTTCCCCTCACGTGCCTGCCCCCCTCCAGTCCAGCGGGCGATGGACGTAGCGATGACCTAGCTCGGATACTTGCACGAAGTATCTTCTTTCACATATTACGATACGAGTAGGATTTATTTATTTCATTAACGTCTATCCTATTTAGTTAAATAAACTGATTTACAAAGGAGGACAACTGAATAAATCTTATTACATAAATGCAGTAGAAATAATTACTAATTATATGTTTAGTCCCATTTGCAACATTTCTGTTCTATTTCTTTTTTCGAATTGTTTATTAGGGGAGCAATGGTGATCACAAATAATCTACCGTTTAGATCTAGTTCACACCGTTTACGAGAAAAATGCAAAAAAAACTATACTAGCCAAGAAGGCCAACAATGCACCATAGGGTTCATGGAGGGTGCATCGGTTATCAAGAATGACCATCAATAATTGATGATTGACCGTTTTTTAATGACCGTTTACGAAATATTATGGAGAGCACTAAGCTCTAGGTGTTGTTAAGGGTTTAAAATAATACAAACAGTTTTGGTTTACTCGATAGTTATGTAAATCACGTCATACGGTGCAGGCTTACGTTTGGTTACAAAGATTAGAACTTGTTATTATTAAACAGTTGATTATGTCAGTTTGTTTTGTGTTTATTTATAAATTATTAACAGATAGCACCAGGATGTTATAATTTTATCTACATGGTATATGCAAGAAGTTCAAAAATGCTAATTTATGGGTGTTTCCTGATGTCATTTTTAATTCTAAACACAAAAAACTTGGTTTAAAAGTTTAAAAAAAGGAATTATATAAGAAAACTGTGTTTGAAAATGCGTAATTTTCAAATGCCGCCGTGGCAACCGATAACGCGCTCTGATTGGTAGTGAAGTCACCCGCCATGTAAGAGGCTCGTAGAAGTAGTGGACTTGCTTGGTTGACGGTGCAAATCAATACGGCAGGCCTCCGCCTACCATGGCAGAATATTATGGATTCAAGGAAGGCAGAAGGCTAATAATATTTAAATTAACCAGAAGTCTCTGATTCTAATAGGTAAATGAGTAATTAACCATACTTCACTGGCCCTTCGATGAAACGTACAAACCTACCCAAATTAACTTTCCCGCAAAACCTCTGTGCGCGAAACCACCTAGGGTTTTTAAGTATAAGTTTGGCTATTCGGCGCCTAGAAGGGCAATAATACAAGAAAATATATTCATGTAATTTATACAGTAAGACACATGAGTAATTTATCATAAAACATGCCACCACTAATTAATTACGGGAAAATATCGTACCAAAAAAAACGATTCCCGTGCATAAACCCGGATTGTGGGCCCGTAGGCCGGCATAGCTCGGGTCTAAAAGTTCATTCTGCACTTTTTAGACTAGAAAATAGTTTTAAGGGTCACGCGGGACATATATTAGCATACTATTTTTGGCAACCAAAATCTGTTAATTACCACGTAGGTAAGCGTCAGGATTTTCACTTTCCGTAGATTTGCTATTCGACGCCTAAAAGGGTAATGTATACAAGTAATATTTCATGTAATTTAAACAGTAAGACCTTGAAACGGAAAGAGAGAGGATGGATTTGTGGGCCGAGATCCCCCTAGGCGCGACCTTGAACGAAACGGAATAGAGGAAGAGAGATGGAGGTTGGTGGGCCGAGCATCCCCCTAGGCGTGACCTTGAACAGACACGTGAAGTAGAGGGAGAGAGATGGAGTTCTGTGGGCTGAGCATCCCCCTAGGCGTGACCTTGAACAGACACGTGAACTAGAGGAAGAGAGCTGAGTTCTGCGGGCCGAGCATCCCCCTAGGCGCGACCTTGAACTTTGTGCGCGACCCCAAGAAAGACGATCGATGCGTTCGGCACTCCGTGAAGATGGATAGGCCTACCGTAGTGAGGGACGAGAGCTTTAAGGGCTAGAACATTTGGGGTTGGGCTATCAGGGTGAGATATTTAAGGGTGGGAGCTTTCAGGGTGGGACTCTCAGGGTGAGAACTTTTAAGGTGGGAGAACTTTAAGGTTGGGAGAGATTTTCATGGTTGGAGCTTTCAGAGTGGGAGAACTTTCAGGTTGGGAGAGCTTTCAGGGAGGGAGAACTTTCAGGGAGGGATTTTTAGGGTGGAAGCTTTCAGGGTAAGAGAGCTTTCAGAGCTAGAACTTCAGTGCAAGAGCTAGTTGCAAGGGGTAGTTTAAGTGCTTTTTAAAGAAACAATGCTATAGTGTAACCATATTGTTTAGAGTTTAACTCTATCTTTTTGGTAGGATTTACTAACAAAGTAAAAACTGATGAAGGATTTTTATTTTTTCCTCGTTATTTTACACATCGAAGTGACATGGTAAAAAAATAGAGCACTATCCTTAAGTAAGGCGGCTCTAAATAATTATCAAACATTAGTTTAAATCTCTTGCCCGATCGAGTCTTAATAAACATAAATTATTTCTAGTTTGTGTTTATACCTAATCTAGGGTTTTTATTAACCCAGGCTGCGTTACGTCATGAAAAGTTCAACTTGCAGTGGAAGCAACAGCAGCTGATAACTACTATCTATTCGCAATAAAATTTATCTAGGTTAAACTGTTTTGAATGTATTGATTCTCACCGCAAATAACACGAACTTTTGTTTTTTATAAAGCTCAATATACTAAGAATGCAAAAGACATATCACCCCACACCCTACTCTTGTGATTTAGCTTGTGTCGGATAAAATACTTTCCTCATTAATTCTTCAAAGATATATGTGATATTGAAGCCCATATCTCATAACGTAAGAGTAGATTTTCAATTGTTAGCTTCATAATAACTTACATCATGAAGATAAGTGCATCTTGGCTTCTCAAGAGATTTATTTCTTTGGGAAGGAATCTTTTTCAAAATGTTGTGATTTCACTTGCAAACTCAGGATTTATCTCTTGGAATCCGAAGCTGAGGTTTTTTACTATTTACTGTTCGCCTCAACCTGCTCCCGGTGGTTGCTTAGAGGGCGACCGGAAGAGAGGAATATTTTAATGTCGTTACTTTTATTTTGATTTAAGGTCAGCGTATACAGCGCTTTAATATGATTCGGCCTCGCGAGAGCGCGCCGCTGTTCTAGCAGAAGACAGACGGACAGACGGGAGACATTTCCCCTCACGTGCCTGCCCCCCTCCAGTCCAGCGGGCGATGGACGTAGCGATGCCCTTAGCTCGGATACGTGCACGAAGTATCTTCTTTCACATATTACGAATACGAGAAGTATTTATTTATTTCATTAACGTCTATCATATTTAGTTAAATAAACTGATTTACAAAGGAGGACAACTGAATAAATCTTATTACATAAATGCAGTAGAAATAATTACTAATTATATGTTTAGTCCCATTTGCAACATTTCTGTTCTATTTCTTTTTTCGAATTGTTTATTAGGGGAGCAATGGTGATCACAAATAATCTACCGTTTAGATCTAGTTCACACCGTTTACGAGAAATATGCAAAAAAAACTATACTAGCCAAGAAGGCCAACAATGCACCATAGGGTTCCATGGAGGGTGCATCGGTTATCAAGAATGACCATCAATAATTGATGATTGATGCGAGTTTGAACTAAATTATTTAGTTCAAACTCGCACCGTTTACGAAATATTATGGAGAGCACTAAGCTCTAGGCGTTGTTAAGGGTTTAAAATAATACAAACCGTTTAGGCTTAGTCGATAGTTATGTAAATCACGTCATACGGTGCAGGCTTACGTTTGGTTACAAAGATTAAAACTGTTAATTATTAAACAGTTGATTATTTCTGTTTGTTTTGAGTTTATTTATAAAGTATTAACGGATAGCACCAGGATGTTATAATTTTATCTACAATTCTGTTAAATAAATGTAAATCGACTATATTTTCTATGTGAAAACATATTTCTGAAACAGTTTTTAATTTTCTCTGAGTAAACAATGTTAGAAAAGCCTTAATGATCTATAAGCTTGAGCCCCTAACAACAGATAAATAAAACGTAAAATGTTGGTTTAATATTCAGATCCTAGTGAATAATTCAAATAATTCAACTTATACAATGCATTGATTTGTCTATACATAAGTTTTATTTCACCATAATTTACCTAACACATAGCTGACAGTTTACTCCGTGAATTCGTAGCTGATAAAATATTTAGATCCGTACATATTTGTTTGGTTAAGCTGTTAAATACCGAATTAGTAATCTGCTTTTATAATCTCACCACGCTAATATCACAAAACGACGCAACACGAGTGCAGCGCTGACATGTCATTCAAACACGTATTCCACGGTGTTCGCTGCAGTGAGGCGCTCACGACTAAAACTCGTCAACAAATTATAATTCTGTCCGGGCTCATTAATGCAAACATGGGAGCCCACAACAATACTCTAAAAATCAATGATATTTCCATAACCCCATATTTTATGGATGTTTTATGGTTGAATTGGTTATTGATAGGGCTGTCAGTCAGTGTACGTCACTCAATACGTGTCTGTCCACAGAGCGACAGTTTTTTCGAACAACATATTTGAATATTAAAAGCAAATGAACTGATTATAAAAACAAAAAAGAGCGCTACATTATTTTGTAGCGTGAGTCCGTTGGTTTTCGCAGTGGTATCTGATTCCTTGGTCTGTTTATATCGTCAGCCTGTTGAAAGGATCGGGGGGAGGAGTGGGGGGGAGGGGTTATCTTCTAATGCGGGGTTGCAACATTTCCCTAATGCGATCAGCCCTTAATAAGATTTCCACGAGGAAAGCACAAAACCCTTGGTTCGATGGTTTCATCTTTCACGGAAATTGGTTTTGTA
Organism: Sweltsa coloradensis; assembly: GCA_024449915.1. NCBI lineage: Eukaryota > Metazoa > Arthropoda > Insecta > Plecoptera > Chloroperlidae > Sweltsa > Sweltsa coloradensis. The sequence continues at coordinate 187,338 of JAMZAV010000705.1, forward strand.
ACAAAGAGGTTATTGTGTTCGTTTCATATCTTATTACAATTTAAAACGCGAACACATTTTAATTAAATATTGGTCCAAACGTTGAAGAGCCACAAAAAGTATGTTAAACAGAAATGATTTGCACAAATGTAAAAAAGGAACGCATAATTTGCTTCTCTTCAGAAGTTAACTCAGTTTATTTAACACGTAGAACCAGCACAGCGAATGCGCTGAAAATAAATTATACTTCAATATTGGGTGATTTTAGCAAAATATAACTTGATTTAAAGGTATTTTATATATGCATACACTATTATCTGTAAGTCCGTCCGTGAGTGCGTGTGCCTTGAATCTTAGACCGAAACAAAGTGAAACATCAATCATTTCTTAAACCCTTTTCAGCAAAGTGAAATATAGGAACAATCAAGCAGATTGACTGATGGCCGATAAATTTGCATACATTAAACTGGTTATGCCGTAAGAGACTTATAATTTAAGTGGTTCCAATAACGACTCCTATAGGAGAGCATAGGCATAGGTTTACATCGTGAGGACAAGTAAAACATAATACCCTGTTTGATCCACTGAAAGCCTCGCGGTTCCCACTTAATGTCACAAGCGTGTTGTTCTTTATAGACGATCCCTCTCTTGGAACAAAAGTGGCACATTTTAATCAACTTTTATCGTTTGAAATACACGACCGTATTGAGGGGTAGATCGTTGTTAGTTTGACATTAACCCTCTCGCTCCTCGTATCGACAGAAGTCGGTGTTTGAAGTTTCAGCTGTTGTTGCCTTCTTTGACGCCAACCACGTTTGATGTTTTGATCCAGATGATTCAAATTGTGCTTTACCAACAACAGACGTACATAACGTACTTGTTCATTACACGATTAATGTACAATGCTTTGTGGTAAAGTGTTACTGAAAACTCTGTATTCGCACAAACAGTTCCAACATTAATACACTTGTTAAAAATAAGTTTAAAAGTTTAAAGGGAATACAATATTAAGCTGATGTGGCACGTAGATACGCCACACATACTAGAAAGTAGTTCACCAAGGATAATATAACAATATTGTAAACATATCCCATAGAAATATATTATTGAGATCTACTTTAAATCTTCGACATTAACCAAAATGTTTGTTTTCATGATATAATTCACGGCCTTTGTAAAAAAGATATTAATAATTGAGAAATGCTCAATAATAAACAATTGAAAATATTTCAATTGAGAAATGGTCATTGCTCAATGATATATAATTTATACAATCAATCTGCTAAAGCGGTCAATCCAAAAACCGGAAAAAGTTATGATTACGTTACAATTACCCCCCTAAAATGTAGTCTCAACTGATTGTGAGCTTGTGTCTAAACCTTAGATATGAGAATATTTTACAAATGACACACATTTTCAATAATAACACACGAATGGCCCCTGAAGAGAACGCTTACACATCAGATTTACTCTAAATAAATAAATAAATTTTATTTAGAGTCTACCCACTCAGTTATATAACTGATTTTCAGTGGGGAACTTTAAATCAAAGCAACCAAGCCAACCCTGCAGGCCCCAACGTAATCAAAAAGTGAGCGATAACCAACCAAAGATCGATATTTTTAATAGGAAATATAGCAATCAGTGGTATGGACAGTGCGAACACCAGCGAATCAATGCCAGAATCAACAAGGTCGATTCAGAACAACTCTGAAATTTATTATGTGCTTCGTTGCTAGGACGGCTCCAAAGTCACCGTTTACAAACTCCTAACACAAGAACTGATGGACTTAAGTCCAAATCAGAAGTTAAAAAACTTCTGACTTTAGCGGGAATCGAACCCTGGACCTTCTGCATTGGAAGCAGATACGCTAGCCACAAGACCAACGAGCCACACAACAAGACCAACGAGCCACACACCAAATTCAGGTGACTTGCGAGTTAATTAGGGTTTGTAGATAGTTGTGAAGGGAATGACCAGTGATTGTACAGAGGCTTAATCCAAAGCATTCATATATGAACACAAAAAACATATTTTGAAAACGTTAAGTTGGGTAGGTACTTAATAACTCGATTCTTAGACATAGGACACCCAAGTCAACGGAATATTCATAGTACATAGCGTCAGAGTAAAATGTCAATGACCTTGGTGAACATCCATATCTACCTGCAAGGTGCTTTGATATCAAAGAGAGTAAAGTTGTGAATTTCTAAAGACTTTGACCATCAGGTGACTTCTCTATTCTGACCAAGAATTGGACATCTTGAACTGGAATAAGGGAATGGGTCAGTGACCGCTAACTCTACCCATGACTATCAACTTGCTCTTCCTACCTGTTACTCTGAGGTTGACCAGCTTGAACCGAGGCGGGTGTGTGGCCACCTGACACTCGTAGAGTCCCTCGTCTCTGCGCGTGAGGAACTGGATCTCCAGCCTCCAGTTGTTAGGATACCGGAAACTCAATGTGATGCGCTGGTCCGAGGAGTAGACGAGGCGGCCGACTGTCAACAGGTGGATGGAGTCACTTCGGCGGTGAGACCAGGTCACCTGGAAGCAGGAGGTCGGGTGTTACACACAACTAGTAAAGTATACCACCAACAACAAGCCGTACACGGTGGCACTTACGATTAGGCGCAGGTCCGAAGCGTACGTCTCTACGAGGACGTGGGTTCGAATCCTGCATTAGGCATGTTTTTTGTTATCGTCCTTAATCGCTATCCATAACCAGAAATCGTCTCAAATGGCCTTAGTTTAATAGAGACGTTAAAACAAAATTCATCATCAACATTAATACGCTGTTCTATTTGTCTTGAATGTGTCTGGCGCGGTTTCTAAGCTGCTTACTAACTATTAGTAATCTATGGGTGAGAAAACTACATGACGTATGAATGCCAATGTATTGACGTCGATCTAGGGCTACAATAATCTGCCTCAACTAAATGTAGCTACGACGCATCCGTGCGTCCTGTTTAACTTAATGTTTATCATTACTTTTGATGAAATAATTTCTACATTATCAAAGAAAAACCGGAATAGTGATTGGCTCTTGCATTGGTATTGGGTATAACCTGTCGGCGTGACATAATCTACTTCACTCCATCAAATGGTTTGCTGAGCGTTGTAGGTTTACTACAAGTATAGTTGGTCCAAAGCAAGTAAGCAGACGCTGATGTCACCGGCGGGTAGATAACAGCCAATCAGCAGTCCCCGTTGTAAAATACTGATCGCTTATTGGCCCGTCGAAACCGCGCGCATCTGCTTACTTGCTTCGGAGCGACTGTATAGTCCATGGATCTACATAACATCAGCTTGCATTATCTTCGCGTGCATAGCTCAAATATCTCATCTCTGCAGGACGTGAATAGATAACGTTCAGCCCTGTGGCCACCTTGCGTGTGGGAACACGGACATAGATTGTGACCATTCAGTCACAACAATAGCACAAGATATGAGATGGGGTTTAGGATTATAAGAGGTAAATGAATGAAGCTTACGATAAAAGGAAGGACCCGGGGAATGAATAGGGTTTGTGCAGTGGTGACCACGCGCAGTGCATCATGTTCTGGACAAGCCATAGCTCATCTTAGGGAAGTATGTCACGCCAAACCAGAGCAAGAAGGCGAGGTGAAAGATCGTCGTCTACTTTAAGAATAGGTTCAACATTCATAAGTTCGTATAGTGGTCCCAACGAAAGAATGCATGTGTCTAGAAATTGTTTTCCCCAAATAACAAATTTGTCAATTTTATTCACGCTAGCTCAGCATGAACCTTGCACACGGAGGAACTCTGTGATCCAGCACAGATTATTGCTTGCGTTGGTAAAAGATATTTCTCTTTCATACACAAAGGCGACATTCCATTTACCGCGCATTCATTCTACCCCGGTACCCCCACCACTACCAAGCATCTACATTCTTTCGTTAGAGCAAGTATACAATGTTCTGAATCCGGTATATCTACACTTGTTAAACGAGGGAGCGTTACGTATGAATCTTGCTACAAAAGTCAAACGGGTCTACCGCGTTATCAATTATGTACGTTTGTCTGTAAAATGTTTGTCCGATCCCATACGGCCGAACGGTCAAACAAACTGAGCTGAAATTTTAAACAGACATTCGTGAATAATGTAACTAACGTGACTTAGCCCAAAATAAATAATAAATTTAAAAATAGGCTGAAAATGAGTAGGATTTAATTATACGACAATGCTTTTGTTCTTGAAGAAATCATTTTTATCGGAACATTTTTTTAATGTCAGGCGGTGACCAATCACCATATCGAATCTGGCACGCTCAAGGTTACCCGAAATTCCGCTCGGAGAAACCTTGCAATCTTTACTCGTATTTCGTAATGGCTTTATTTTCCTAGTACTGTACATGCATTTCAAAACATGTTCTATAATTTTATAATATAATCCAGAAATAAAAATATCTAACCCGATCGTTGTTTGAACCCGACCCGGGCATCCCACATTCCTGGTATATAGCCGCCTGAGCCAAGTATAGACTACTAAAACGCCAAAGTCGTTGTTAGACGAGTGTGTCATGTGTTGAGTACCCGGCAACATTTGATATATTTATCTATCTATAATATTGATACATTTAATATATAAGGTATAAATGATAGGGTTTTAAGTTAAATTGGTATAAGGGCCCGTCAACAGTAAAGTCATAATAATGCGCCACTCTAGCCTATGACAGGCTAGGTAGGGAAGAACCATGCTGGATCCAGCCTTATGTAGGGGGAGGAAATGGAATGTTACCGCGTACTCAAAACATGACTCGCTCACTCGTGCAACAACGACTTCGAGGTTTCCCTAATATACCCCATTCTTTCACAAAGAAGGTTCAATTCCAACGAAACGTTGGTTATTTTATTTGTCTCTACTTTTTATCTTCGTTGTAAGTCTTGCAGAGTCTAATCCAGAACCCTAAACATTATACAGATAAGATGACGCGGGTACCTTTTTTACGTTCAGGTCTGACCCCAAATACTCGACCCGACCCGAAGTTTCGGATACCCGCACACCAGTGGTGTATATTATAGAAGAGTAGTATACTCACAGTGTAAAACATATCGTTGGGAGACATGAATAAAGAATTTCGTATTTTAATTACAAGCGATACCAGATTTGTTTTTATATGCCCTAAAATCGGTTGACAGGATGGCGACAGAAACGCTTGCTTATTTTTGGAAATTAGCTACAGAAGTACAGCCCATAATTTCTCTGTATCTGTTGAGGCCACAGCCAGCAAGGATTTCCATATTTTTTCTTTCTTTCTTTCTCTCTTTTACGTCTCTCTTATTCCTAGCTAAAGCCATTATAAGCTTACATCTAAATTACTTAGATTACTTTTAATATTATTATCTTTTGACATGAATGAGCCATATGGGAGTGTTTTTTACCACTTGAATATCACAAACAGCATTTTCTTTCTGCGTTTTGTCAATTTATTTATTAGTTGGATACTCTATCGGCCTACATTTATTAAAATGTGAATTTTACATTTTGGTACTTGAAACGGTCAAAATTATTAATTATAAGAGTGACTGTAGATTAATAGGCCAATCCACCCTCACCCTTTTAGTTTATACTTATGGCTGTTACATGGTCCAAAAGTAAAATGCATTTTTAAATAAATGTAGGCCGTTATAGTAAGTAACTAATAAATAAATCGACTAAACGCAGAAAGAAACTGCTACATGTGATATTCAAGTGGTAAAAAACACTCCCGTGGCTCATTCATGTCCAATGTGTACATAATTAATTCTTATGGTAACAACTATACGTTTTGTTCAATTGATCTCAAGTCTTCATCCTTAAATAATTATACATATTTATTCATAACTAGTAAAATGTTAAATTCGTTGTTAGACGAGTGAGTGAGCCATGTGTTGGGTACCCGATAACCTTCCCTTTCCTCCCCCTACCTAAGGCTGGTTCCCGCATGGGTCTTTCTTACCTAGCCTATCATAGGCTACAATGGCGTGATATGGCCTTTCAGTTGACGCGCCCTTATACCAAATAAGCTCTATCATTTATACCTTATATATTAATCAACTTAAATGAAAATTTTCCCGGGTACTCAACACATGATTCGCTCACTCGTCTAACAACGACTTAAGCGTTTTCCTTGTAGCAACAACATTCACGCGGTTTTGTCGAAAAGCTTGTTTTGCCCTCGTTTCCATTTTGAAATACTAGTCTCTGGTTGGTCATGGTTTCAACACGAATTCAACAGACTTCTCAGCATCCAAAGAAGCAGGCTTGAAATATTTACGTTCTCTTTAAAAGGACCATTATTGTGTTAAGTTTATCTTAATCAGTGGTTATAGCGAGTTGATAATGGTGTGTTTATAAGGGTGGCTAGTAATAAAACATGGAACCTGAACAACGCAACACCTACTGGATATAAGTGGCTTAGATATTCTCACCTTACTTTACAGAGAGTTGCAGAGAGTTGAGTTTCCACACATAACAATACGCCGCCAACTTCAAACAGAAACAGCTACACGGTGTTATCAGAATGCCGTGGTTTAAAATAGATCAAAGCTCTGAAGTTACAAACTACAGAGTAAAGTTTGTTCGGAAAATGAACACTACTGACCTATAAACAAAGTTAAATCAATCGTCGGATTTTCACGAGTCGCGAACTCTCACATCGTCAGACGTTCCACCCCTGAGGACGGGAGCATAAGTGGGTCCTGAAATACTTGTTGAGTTCGGCTTGTTTAAATAAACGTAGTTTTAAGGAGGTTACTGACGTTCTTTTAGTGATCTATTGCTGGGAATATCCGCCAGCTGCTTTCGTTGCGACTCTACCTTAATTATTGAAGCCTATTCAGTGTAGATTGAGTAACTTGGAATAGTATTTTTGTTTGGTTAAATCAATTAGTGGCAACCACCTCGCGGCTCCAATGAATTGCATCAGTGTAGTGGTTCCTAAACCAGTAGGCTTCTGTTTAGGACTATATCAAGCCAGAGAGCAATTGAAATAAGCCGGGCTTACAGAATCCCGCTTTAGTGTTTAGACCATGACAGGTCTTTATGCGGCACTGCACCCTAGGGAGACCATAACGAAGTCGAGATTAACATCCCTGGCGCGGCGCTCACTCCACTCCACACACTGGGGTCAAACGAGACCTGGCTTTTCATTATACCGCGTCATGTGGTGGAACCAAGTTTTTTAATTAATTATAAACGACGTAACTGGAGAACTTTATAAAGAAGAAGAAGAAGAGGAGTGAGTGAGTGCAGGCTCGAGTGTTTGGATGTAGCATTCTCCTCCTCTCGGGCACTCCAACAAATTTATGTTTCAGTTAAGACCGACGGTAGAAAAGCAGCGCTGTGTTCGAGAAGAGAACTAACTTAACAAGATGAAAAGGGAGGGACAAAAGAATCCAAACGTCGAAAGACAAAAGACAAGCGGGCGTTAAGAGGGCAGTGCCTCCACTTGGCCGTGGCTCGAGGAGCTCGCTGGAAATCATGGGGGCTGTGACGCCGGGAAACTGATTAAAGGGGAACTGGAGAGTAGTCTTGTTAGGAGAAATGCAAAAAAAAGAAGGGGAAACCCTAAACGAAAATTGAGTCTTTAGAGGCTCGGGTGAAAGTTAAGATGGAGGTCATGTAGGTTAGAGAAATCAATAAGCGAAAGAGATTTTTAGGCTGGGGATTTTAAATATTAATTAATTATGCAGTAGTCAAGTGTATAGCTGTTAGTTATGCATAAACTGTGTGTATTTCAAATTCAATAACAAATTTATATCCGGTTATTTTGAAACTACTAGGAAATTAATAGCATGATGTAACTAAACATGATGTAAATAATTGCATCTGCATTGGAATATCTATGACAGTTTGTATTGTATGTTATAAATATATTAACTCAGAAAATACAGTAGTTTTAACGAAATCATTAAAAAGTACAGTGTTTAATCCTTTCAGAAATATCTTTCATCCGCAAACGAGAATATTAAAAAACAAAACAATACAAAGCAAATATTAATTCCCATAGCAATACGTATTTGAGTTTGACATTTGTGTTTGTTGGTTTGTGTTTATATTTCCTTTGTGTGTACGATTACAATAACTAAACCGTTTCGCTGTGAGAGGTTTTCATTAAATGCTGTAATTATATTTGCATAGTTGAAAAGCGCAGAGCAAACAAATGTCGTGTTGTTCTTATACTGTGTTCTAGATGGGCTACACCACAGCTCTGGGCCAACTACACTCAACGAGACGTGTGTCTGTTAAACACGGAATGTTTTACGCTCAGTATCAAGTGCGTAGACTACAACAAGGTCACAATCTACAACATTTAGGAAACATTCCAAGTATAAATAAGAATTACTTTATTATAAAATCTTTATTAGCCTATAAGGATTATATTCAGTAGTTTTATTATTTTAAATGTTGTTATTATTTGATTATTTGAACACATTCTCTTTTATTACAATTAGTATTACAATTTATGATAATAAAATAATAGATAATGTATATTAACAATATTTTTTTTGAATAAATTACACATAAAATTGTTAATTAAATTCTATCACTAAATCAGCATCATGTTACATGTAGATGTAGTGCATCATTTGGTTTTACCGAAACTGTTGTTTAGGCTAGTATAAATAAATTTTAAGGGCTTAAAAATCTTTAGCTAAGTGTACGAAGTATGCCAGCGCGTACAACCTTGCTTGGCGCAGATACCTTACTAAACCTCGTAAACCCCTTCCCCCTCCTACCCTCACGAGCTAAACCTGAACCAACTCGGATCACAATATCTGACCTCAATCACGCTGTCATCTCACAGGGGTCAGTTCTTGCTGATGAAAGAAGTGAAGTGAAGAAGTTCGCTACCTCCCCGCTACGCAGCGCGCGCGTCTAGGTTTCTTACTCAAAACATCTCATTCTTTAACATCTTATCGCTAGAACAGCATTTCTTATTTTCTTATTTATATTTCCCAATAATAATGGCTGTTTTATTTAGAATAAAAATTGTCCAACAACTGTTCAGTACTTTTTGAGTTGATTAGTCAAAAAACTCTGTCGAAAGGTCATGTGGTTCAATGTCCAGTTAAAGTGGTAAGTAAATTTATCTGGTAGGTAGCTTGTTATCACAATGGCTACCACCCTAGAGAAGCCTTCTAATTATTTAACTAGAGGACAACCTGGCAGAAACATTTTAGCTTAAACATTGAAATTCTGGATCTAGTGGAGTTGATAACATGATAATATTAGTTCGAGAGAGCTTGGTCTTCATAAGCCACTGTCTGCCGTGTCAGGTTTATGTATGCGTGTGATGGTTTAATCCAGGATTTGTGTGCGTGATACGGGATAAACCGGAACAATTGAAGTCATACTTCAGCTGTAATCTCTGGACCGGGTGTACTTATACCTAGCTACAGGTTATTACTGGATAATCGCCACAAATAAACAATGCCTAACTATATCGGTCGGCGGAGGGAGTTTGATTCCAGCCACAGGTCCCTCACTGTTTCTTCTCGATGATAATGCATGGCACAATGACAATTTTACTGAAACTGTTAAACACTTAAATATAAATATAATAAATAATTAATATTACATAATAAACTTATTTTTCCAAATAAGAGCATTCAATTAATTGTTTAATATCATTAACCTGGTCTACTCAAGTTTCTTTTGAAATGTTAAACACTTTCATACAACACACGTATCACTCAAGGTGCAGATCCTGAATTTTGTAAATACTGTTTTGTTCATAATTAGAGTAAATTTGAATAGAGTAAATTGTATATAATCAAATGTATTACGTATAGGTACAATTTGTACAATATGCTGACTATTATCAATAGGTAAATAAATAATTAAATAATATTATATATTCTGAGATCAATTCCTGTGAACTTCATTCGTACACTCCCAACAACATTGCGAGTTTCATGGCACAACGTTGACCGAGATATAGGCTCGCTGTAGGCTTATCATGACATAATATTCAGATAAAATCTCAATATTGACGTCAGCTAGCTGGTTCATGGCGGGAGGGGGGTGTATTATACAGTCTGGGGTTCTCGAGGGAATCCGACGTTGATTGGTACAGAATACAAAGTCCAGGTATGACAGTGACGAGTGAAATATTGGTGTCTTCCATAGAAACCTGACAGATGTTTACTGTGGAGTCTGAGGCTCATCTGATGGCAAATATAAATAAATTGAGATTGACATCACAGGGATCGTCTGGACAAACACGGCAGGAAATCAATATTATTAAGTTGCCAACTGGGTTTTATTTGGGGAAGTCTAAACCAATTATATGCGTCAAGTCGAACGTCCCGGACAAAACTGAGCACAAAACGTTGTACTCAGATGAAAGTATGGTTAGCAAACCGGTAAAGCCAGAAAACTAAAGTAAATCCCAAAATTTAAAGGATATGCTACTACGCTATAAGGTTTTTAGTACCTTTGAAATCATTTGAATGCGAATTTTAACAAAAATGCTTTTTTGACCATATTGTGCGCATGTTTGGTGCATTTTTTGATTGATTAAGTGTTTATAAAACGTCTAAAGGGCATAAAAACATAGACCTGAGCTAAATAAAGAACCTCGTGCATAGTTTAACTCATTTTGTTTGATGGTTCGTCAGTCAAAACTTTACTAGAGTATGAGTTAAGATAAATACGTGAGAACGGCAGGGCGACCATGCAACGGGAAGCGCCCTGTTAAAGTAGCCTCGGTATCTTCAGCCTGAATAACTGTTCAATGTTTCGTTCAAGATTCATTCCTTGAATTCAAGGACGTAACACAATCAAAGTGTCAAAGATAATAAAATAAATACATTTGGTTGTAGACTCTACTAATTCATTTCATATAACAGATTTTCAGTGGGGAACAGTAAACCAAAGCGACCAAGCCAACCCTGGAGGCCCCGAGGCAATCGACGAGTGAGCGATAACCAACCAAAGATCGAATATAGCAATCAGTGGTATGGACAGTGCGAACACCCGCGGATCAACGCCAGAATCAACAAAGCCGATTCAAAACAACTTTGACTGTGTTATGTGCCTCGTTTCTAGGACGGCTTCAAAGTCACCGTTTAATTCTTAACCCAAGAACTGATGGACTTTAGTCCAAATCAGAAGTTTAAAAACTTTTACCCTTAACGGGAATCGAGCCCCGGACCTTCTGCATTGGAAGCACAGACGCTAACCACAAGACCAACGAGCCACACCAACAACTCAACCTCATTGACATTGATTATATTTTGTCCTTGAATTCAATGATTCTTGATTGAAACATTAAACCGCTAATTCAATACTGCTATTCTCGATAACCGCAGCCGTCTCCCGTAGTCTAGACCGCCTGTTTGATATAGAGTCTGATTCCCGCTGACTTCAGAGACGACTAAACAAACTGTTGACATATTATTATCATTGTCCCGTGTAGAGTTTCCGTGTGGCTGGTTCGCGTGGCCCTAATCCTCCTCCGTTCTCTTGTTAGCGCATTGCCTGCACTAATTGTGTATCGGTGTAGGTGGGTGTGCACCGGCACGTGATACCTACCCGCTGCACTCGTCGCATTTGAGTTCTACCCCGAGTACACCTGCACTAATTGTGTATCGGTGTAGGTGGGTGTGCACCGGCACGTGATAACCTACCCCCGCTGCACTCGTCGCATAGAGTTCTACCCAGAGTACCCCGCACTAATTGTGTATCGGTGTAGGTGGGTGTGCACCGGCACGTGATAACCTACACCGCTGCACTCGTCGCATAGAGTTCTACCCAGAGTACACCTGCACTAATTGTGTATCGGTGTAGGTGGGTGTGCACCGGCACGTGATAACCGCTGCACTCGTCGCACCCAGAGTACACCTGATCACACGTGCATTCTAGAGCTAGACAAGGGCGGCGAGGATTCAGAACAGAGGGTTTTACAATTTCAGCGATAGATCAATAATAAACGACCATTTTACACGGTTATTATTTTTTAATAAACGGACTATTTCGATGTATTTTATAATTTAATATAAAAAGTTGAATGAAAAAACCAAACCAATACTTAGTACAGATTCATATAATAATAGTTTTTTAAAATTACTTTTAAAATATGTGTACGTTTAATTTGTGTGTATGTAAAGTATCAAACAATGCAACTAACGTTATAATTATTTTTACCGTGGGGAACCTGTTATAGGGTGCAATATGCCCCTCTTCAGGTAAACTAGGTATGCTACGGATAGGACAACTATTGTGAAAGGGTGTCGGAGGGTTGTTAAAGAGGACTCAGTCCCTTGCATTCACAGCAACGACTGAGGAAAACCTCGGGTTCGGGGAAAATCTTCAGTCAGGAATGCCGGTCTCGACGGGATTCGAACCCGAGACCTTCCGAATCTAGCGCTCGAGAAAACACTGTCGGTCGCGTAATAGTAATTATCGTCTAGTTAATTCAATAGCATAATACCAGTATATTATTTGAATGAATGCGTCATAATGCTCAAGCTGTTCTAAACATTACACCCCCCCGCGTCCCAATGCTCCAGCCAATGCCATCTCCACTTGAGTTCTCTATAGCCACTGTTATTCCCAGGCAAACAACATTCTCCGACTTTACCTAATGTCTTCCAAACTGTTAAACAAATAGGAACATTGCAAACATTAACTTCTGGAAAGTACAACTAGCTCTGGTTGTGATTGGTTCATGGAGCTCGAAGGCCTTTTAACGTCAACATCCATGTATACATAACCATTTTTGTGGAATCCTTTTAATGGTTTGGAACGCGAACCAAATGCTTATTAGTCACCAAATAGTCACGGATAGCACAATTTCAAATATTGTTCGTAACTTTTTACATGGTCCTTTCCTTTTCATTGTTATATTGTTTAATATCACCATTGTTTGGTTACTCCACTTAACAACTTAACAATAGTTATTCAAATCTTAATTTTTAATTAAGTCCTACTTAGATATTTTAATGAAGATTCTTATAAAGTTTTCATGTCTGAAATGAAATTCATAAACGTGAAATTGTTTAGGGGTAATTGTTTTCCATTGTTTCCAAAATGAACGTATAATTAGTAATTGCACCTCCATTTTGTTTCTAGATCAAGTCCAACCTCCCATCTCAAGATATTCTTTCGGGTGCCAACGCTCTTAAACTTGTGTTTGAATGTGGATGAATGAATTTTGTAAGTTATAATATCTCTGCTATTATTAGCGTTCTCAATATGCATATTATTCACATTGCATAAAGTGGCCATATTAGAATATGTGGTATTAACTAACCTGATAACTTGTGGCACTGAGGAGCAAAGAGAACAACACAACACATAAGACTCACTGTCAGACTCAATATAATATTCCAATATTCGTAGAGAAGGCTCACAATACAAAGTCCCGTACGTTAAATCTACCATCCCACTTAAGAGGGTTTATTTGAAAATGTAAAAAAATCAACTCATGAAGAAAATCAAAAAAGATTAACGTTGTTATTAATAATAACTTTCACATGGGAGGAAACGAATAAATGTGACCCTTAAAACAAAACAAAGCTCTTCTCTTATATTTAAATAGGATTGTGAAATTAAATATCGTTATAAGGAAGAGAGGGAGAAAGACTTCTGCGTACAGGAAGCGAAAATCTTGGCCATTATGTTTAGTACCCTAGGGGAAGCGGATATTCCTAATTTGCTGAACTAAATTTTCTGTAAAAATACGAAAAAAAATATTACTCTGGATTTCAACATATTCCATGAAAAAAGTTAGCTATTTACTAATCAAATATATACAAGGAAATTAGGACAGTGTGGGTAGAGGTTTTGACAGTCGTGTCGGGTTCGGGCACTAAACTGCTTCGGGTTCTCGGGTCAGGTCGGACAGGGAAGAAAAGACCGTTATTTTACTGCAAGTAAAAATATACTGAATTTTTCTTCTGAAGAATCTTACATCATGATATTTCTCCAAATAATTTAATTTTGTCTATATTATTTCAATTGAAGGGCACGTTGTATAAGATGTGGGATAAAAATTGTCTGGACCGGCACCTCCACCAATCAAGTACAATCAAGTACGTTAATCCTGGACCGGCTCCTCCACCATCCCCATAAATATTATTTCGATACCCGAAAATCGGGTACAGTTTTTGACTCTCGGATCAGCCCCAAAATACCCGACCCGATATTTTGGATACCCACACACCACTACAAGCAATACAAATTTAATAGATAAAACCTTCTGCCATCACGTTTAGTGTTCGGCTTCCAAACTGACTTGTTTTTTCCTTTCTAGATAACCTGTCTAGTGAGACTTCACAACTGTAAAAGCATTAATCCAACAGATCTTCTGACTTGTTTTCTTTCAATCATCAAAAATACATCTCTAATGAAATTATTGGTCCGTTTTCTATACACTTTAAATTGATATTTTTGCTATCAAAACTTCTTGGTTATTCTACCTTATGTATAATTCTTTTAATACATTTTAAAAATCCCTTTGTGTTATGACATATTTAGTAATACTCATAATTTTCTTCAGTTCTATTTTATAAGTATAGTCGATGCTGGAAATTTCTCTTTAACCAAATAAAGTTTGCAAGATCAAAAAAGGTATGTTCTAACGTAATTTGTATTGCAAACACGTCCTTACAGAAATACACTACATTTTACAAAAGCTTTTCTTTTTCCTACCTGTCCAACATAAATCCAGATATACGGCCAATGGGCTTCTGGGTTGATCACACATGTACTTTATATTTTTTCAGTCACATTCAGTTTCTGCCGTCTACTTCTTGTGAGGCCGTTTGTTCCTTTTTCCGACCTGTGTTATGTCTTGAAAATGATTAACGATTAGATCGTAAAACAGGCCTGCCAACCATCCAGTTCGGCAGACAAAAAATACCCCGAGATTCGCGCTAGAATCCGAAGCCCGACATTCATAGACAAGAGCGGCACATTCTACCGCACTCACTGGAAACTCACGCTTTGCCTGAGTGTAGCTGTTGTTCAATAAATAAATCATGTTAATACCTTAGTGGTGCGACAAACTATAAAACTTTCTCAGAAAATGTGAGGTATAAGAAAATCAAGTGTCTTAGTCCATCAGTTCTTGTCTTAGGAGTTTGTAAACGGTGACTTTGGAGCCGTCCTAGCAACGAGGCACATAAGAAAATGAAAGTTGTTGTATCTACTATAGCCATCCCTTGATTTACTTCTTGTCGAAAGTGTACACCAATCAATACAAATTCATTATAAATATTGCTTTACACAAGCTTTGCTCATCAATATAGATGAGCAAACATCCAGGTAAAACACACAAACACCTTTCATGTCGATCATTGTCTAGTGTATTCTTGCCATTATTGATTGCATATTTTCATTTATGTTTAGTTGATTAAATTATTTCTATTGAGGCGGTAGCGAGACGCACACGTGGCTTGCTCTTTCTCCCAAGGTCAAAAGGTCATTCGATACTTGTCAATTTGTACACACCATTTTAAATAAGTTTTCATGTATTGGTTCCGATGTATGATCTGTATCTATAAAGAATTTATTATATAAATTAGTAACTTTATAAAAGAGAATGTTTACAAGTTCAATGTCATTTTTTCATTTCATAATTAATGAATCAATACTGATGTATAAATGTACCATAATTAAGTATCCAACAATAATTTTTGGGCAGCACTATTTAAGTTCATCTCTGTGCAACTCGTCATGTCAGCATGTCAGCATGTCAGCTAGTGTAATACTAGTGCCGGCGTGATGGTAGCGAGCGGTCATCTGGCATAATAACCTATAGCTCTGATTGATTTTAGTCACCACGTGGCTTAATAACCTATAGCTACTGATTGCTTTCAGTCGCCACGTCTGTTGGAGCCTGATAATGCAGTGAATCTGTCAATGCGTGTGTTAGTAGTGGGAGGGACGTTGGTGCAGTTAGTGTAGCTATATCATCAGGCCGGTTCACACCACCGAGATGTATGTAGAACGACAGAAGGTCAAGGCGACTACTAGGTTCCGTTGCATTAGAGCACTCCACAAGCAGCAAGCACCACATAGTTAAGAGAGATTATAAACCAAACTTTTTGATTTAAATACTAAAATATATATTATTATGTTTGAAGACTAGTTTGTAAGCTGAATGATAACTTGGGATAATAACAAGCTCTTCGTTAGAGGCAGTCACATCACACGATGGATTTCCATCTCACTTATCCTCACATAGATTCCCAGCTTTCCCGAAACACACACTTGACATACACGCTATATTACAAAACAAATGATGTTTCATCATGATATTGTCATTTTAGGGATATCATATATCGTCATGGGTAGAAAATAGAGAGCTAAACAATACGCACAGAGAACAATTGTTAATGATTGTGTGTATTTAAAGTACAATAACTAATTTTATATTTTGTTTTGAGTGAGATGGCAACTCTGAGTAGCGTTTTATATTATATGAAGAACACTCTAGAGAAATTCAAAACGTTTCGAATTAATGTTTTCTCCAAACACAATTCTGCTCATTATTTAATTATAAAACCCTGTTTGCGGCCCATAAAATAAATTTTGAAAGTTGAGTTCGTTGTTATGTATTCAGTAAACGATTAATATAATCATTTGAGCTTTATTCCAACTGTTTATTTACCACCCCTTGTGGACTACCCCTTGTGGATTATATCTCACGCCGTGTTTATAATTAAAATTAACTAAATTGATTAATTTCAACAATATCAAAACGACAAAAATAGCAGCCACTTTATTTTGTGCCTTTAATTAAAAGTTATAAATTTCCCCTTTAACGCGGCAAAAAGTGAAATGCACCGCGATTTAAGAGCAATGGCCAGGGCATGCGGGGCTGTTAATCGCGCGGACGTGTCCGGAATAGCGTTGTTATGGCCGGGTGCAGTTTACCGTCAGCACTTGGATGTGCTGACTGAGCTGACCGCGTGGTCCGAGGGTTAAGCGCGGCATTGTATGTGTTGATGGGCGTGCGGTCACACCGGGCGACTCGGCAGTTGGGCAGGGTGGTGAGGGGTGTAGGGCCTAGTGTGCAGCGCCTAGACACAACCTAGATTTACACGCAAAGAAGATACGTTTGCTGTACTCAAATATCACATAAAAATTCAGGCTTCAATACAATACAAAATTACTTAATTTTTTCTTGTCATCATCAAACGAACTTAACCATCCTCATTCTTATCTTTTTTTAATCTTGTTAAGTTTACCTTGTTGTCTGGGTTGTGACTGACACTTTTCATACAAAAGTGTTTTTATGTTTCTTTATTTGTTTTGTCTTGTTTGTGAAATAACAGTTATGAACTGTTACATTTTAAAATATTATTAGACGAGTGAGCGCAGCGAAACGTAGTCTTTCCTAACGCTACTCGATCGGGCCTTGGCCGTGAGCATAGTCTGTATGTTTGTCTGTCCGATCCCATACGGCCGAACGGCCAAATAGATTGAGCTGAAATTTTAAACAGACATCCGTGACCAGGTAACTGAGAACTGCTAACAAAATGAGCACAATCCATTTCGATTTAAACCTACAAGAAATAATAAACTGAAAAATAGACTGCCAATGTATAGTTTTCATTTTAACAACAATGCTTTGTACTTGAAGAAGTCATTTTTATCAAATAATTTTTGGTAGGCCGTGATTACATGCATAGCTGTGAGCAAGGTTTATCGAATCTGGTACGACCAAGGTTCCCCAAATTCCGCTGGGACATTGAGTAAACCTTGCAATCTTTACTCGTATTTCGTACTGGCTATGTTTTCCATAGTATTGTATGCATTTCAAAACATGTTTTATAATTTTTTAAATACAATCCAGAAATTAAAAAAATCTTTTCCGACCGGGGGTTTGAACCCAGGTCTCCCACATTTTGGGTATAAGGGCGTTACTTTTCTTCCCCCTACATTAGGCCTATCTAGCCTATGTTAGGCAACAGTGGCGCATTATGGCCTAACAGTTGACGCGCCCTTATACCAACTAAACTTAAAAACCCTATTATTTATACAAATATAATTATCAAATTAAAATGCAAATGTTCCCGGGTACTCAACACATGACTCGCTCACTCGTCTAACAAATACTTTGGCGTTTTCCCAGTTATATTATTATATTGTATCACACTTGTGGGGCGTAGCCTTGTTTGTTGATAATAAACGAATTGAATTGAATTTAGGTGAAATAAGGAGGAACCAATTTGCTCAACATTTTGTATGACGTAAAATATTTTATAAATAATTTTATTACATTTTATGTTTTTCATTAACATAGTAATATAGTTTAATTTCGGCTTGAATCACAAAATAAAACCTCAGAAATATTTACAAATACCTTACACAAAATTTATATTTTGTAGGATGTTATGTATTTTTCATTGAAAATGTATTCATCATATTATCTGCAATGGAGGGTGTAAATGATGATCGTTGTAAAAAAAAGAGAACTTAAGTCTGGAATTCGAAGTGTGAAACTAGCTTTAAATGCAGAACAACCTCTAATGGTTAGTCACTAATGAGTCCTTATTTGACAGAGAACTTCATGAATACGATTATTGCTGGAGTTATTAGTCATGAGGGGTGAGCGTGTTTAAATTAGCAATTGCGATAGGTGGATAGGTGGATAGGTGGATGGTTGTTGCACGTTTGTCACAAAGGAATATTAATAATGTGATGATAGAGGGAGTTTAAATGTAAAATAATAGTAATGCACCGCGAACACATAGAAAAAGCAGAGATAATATTATACAGAGGGAAGGAGGATAAATGTTCAAAACGTCTTTAAAAGAGTATTAATTAATTTTGTATACTTGGCAGACGATATTATTTTATTCTTATGGCGTTTAAGATCGTAAAAATAATGATTTGGGTTCACTATGGAAGAGGATAAAACAAAACAAAACAAAAAAATCCGAGTTAGGTTTCATAGGCTAAATCATTTCATAAGAAGTAATATAGTGACGTTCTTTTTCTTTCGAGGATTCTCGCCAAAAATATATTGGCTGTATTTATTTATATCCTTCAGTAATTTTATTAAAACTGATTTAAAAAGAGAACAATAATTTTGAATAATTAATTCAAAACGTTAGCATAACTAATATTTAATACAAATTTGAAGATAAAAAATCCATCCCGATCGGGGTTCTAACCCGAGTCTCCCACATTCCATGTAGGTGCGCCTTAGCCTTAGAATGTGGGAGACTCGGGTTCGAACCCTGATCGGGATGGATTTGGTAACTTTTGAATTGTATCAAATATTAACAATTTCACCTACGGGAGTTTTTCCCGACTAACCAAATAGAGAAAGTGAGCATAATTATTTTATTATTTTGGACACTCGGATCAATAAAAATATAGTCAATACACCGATCACAAAGACGGGGAAATTTTAGAGTGAATATTATTGCGTATTCCAGTGTTTTACAGAGTATTTTCCAGATAATTTTCTAATGCGTCATTTCTGATCAATTCATTTATGATAATAAATATACCAAAACCCCAATTTTCATGTAATTATATGAACAGAAGATGTAAATAATAAATGTTATACGCAGTTTTTAGTTATTGATTTTTCATGGTCATTTAAATTGGTATTTTATATAATTAACATTTTACTATAGGTATTTTACTAAACTGTTCATTATATAAAATACAATTTTGGGGCGAGAGCTCTTAAGCAAAACAACGACTTGAATGCACAATAGTTGTGGGAAAGTTTGTCACGATTGGCAGCAAAAACATAACATATTTAAGAGATACAGATATCGATTGACCTTTATAATGGCAATATCATTGGAAATCCCGCTACTTTGCCAGAAAGAAGCAATTAAATTTAAATCTTAAGTATTTCCAAATGAAAAATGATTAAAATGTCTGTTCTCTCCCTAATAAATTCATCTTCTTATACCCCTGACTAATGGAGGAAGTCATATTCTTCTAAGCCCGACACTTGAAAGTGAAAACTCAAAAGGCTCCTCCGGAAAAAGCCTTCTCAGAGCTGAGTAAGTCTTAGAGGCGAGGCAGGATGTGGTCTGAGAGCTAGGGTGATGGATGGGCTCTGACGTCACGATCCAGCCGTGTACTGCACGGTGTAGGACAGGCGAACACTTGGTGGAGGTGCCGGGTACACTAGATACACGGCGGTTATGTTGATGTTTGATCATGTCAAACAAAATTCCATGTGCTCGTATTGAAATTCAATACACCTACAACAAATTATAAGCTCTTAATCCAGAAATTGGCCATCAACCACATGAAACTTCAATTATTTAATGCAGCTGTTTATGCCAGTTTACCAACATGACTCATCACTCTTGTCACCTAATCAACTTTTCACCAGTTTTGTATTTTATAACCTAATTTTTTCTTCATTCATCTTGGGCTTTTAGCCGTTTTTTTTTTATATATATTCTTGTGTAACTCAATTTTCTCTTGTTTGTACTTGTTGTAAAATCTTAATTTTAAGTACTTAATTTTTATAGTGTTCATATTGATTTTTATCGGTAACGTATTTGTTTTATTTTGGATTCTTTATTTTTTTAATTGTTTAGTTTGATCAAAACTTAACACTCGTGGGTTTAATACCTGTTGTTAGAGATAATAAATAAAAACATTTTTAGTTTGTTGTAATGAAGGGAATCAGGCATAATGAAGCCACTCCCACTCTGATTCTCTTCAACAATTAAAGATCGCCTAGACTTGTTGTAAATAAAATGTTATAAATAATAACCATCGAATAATGCTAGGGAGTAATACAAGTACAGGTCATTTTAGAATTTTAGTGAAGGTGCCGTGTAAATGAATATAATGCTGTAGTTTGTTGCTTAACGTCTCTATTAACGCACTAAGGCTATTTGAGACGATCAGTGGTGATAGATGTCGACGAAACGAAGGACGATTACAAAAACCCATGCTTTATGTGGTATTCGAACCCACGCCCTCGTAGAGTCGCACGCTTTAGACCAGCGCCCTAATCGTATATGCCACCGCGGATGACTTAAATAAGATAATATTTGAAAGGCATTATGTAACATTAAGTCATGACTCCACTCCTCACTTCTCTTACTCTTATGTTTAAAACTGACGCAGTTCGTATTTTCTAGTTGGTGGAAGTGTTCGGCAAACTTGTAGACATAAATTGAAGAATAATTTGTTTCGTTTTTCGTGTAAAACGTCGTTCGCAACCACTTAAAAAGTTTAAATTAGGTTGAAATGTAATCAATGTGTTGTGAAGTTCATATTCGTTCACCATGTACGAAAAACTTGATTAAGTTATCTATGCCGTTCAGTTTCCTTATTTGGCCGAAAACACCCGGATCACGACCAATCACTTGATTGGCTTAATTACACACATTTATCAATACAT
Organism: Sweltsa coloradensis; assembly: GCA_024449915.1. NCBI lineage: Eukaryota > Metazoa > Arthropoda > Insecta > Plecoptera > Chloroperlidae > Sweltsa > Sweltsa coloradensis. The sequence continues at coordinate 208,674 of JAMZAV010000705.1, forward strand.
TTAGTTTGTAAAACCCTTTCTAGTTGTTTTGTGATCAGTCTACAATATAACACTGGCAATGAAACCAATTTTTCGTACGTAGACCTGAACCGCAAAATAAATAGATTTTTTTCGTTACGTAACTTTTCACGTTTGTTACTAATTATGAATGAAAAAAGTAGATGTTATTCCTTCTCATTAGTTAGAATTACTGAAAATATTACTTAACAAGTCTGTGAAACCCTTCTCTTGCCTTGTTGAACTCGGCTTCATAGTGCGACAATTTCCCATACGACTTCTACTTATGTTGAAGCATCAGGTTGATTTCTTCCAGGCAAAGTCTGCAGTCTCAGCATCGGAGATACGTGGGTGTGTACTCTCTACTCTCGATGCATCTTGACACTCTACTGCTGCGCCCCTATTATCGGCTTAGGCTCCCGGGCGCGAGGGTACGGACGCGCCCCTATTTAGAAGTCAGGAGAGGAAAAAGAAGGCTTAGATTTTTGTCTGGAAAAGTGGCAGATTTAGTGTCTCGAGCCGCAGTCGAAACCCCATATTCAAAACAAGACCTCGAGAGGGAGGGTAAAGGGCGAGGGAGGGGGAAACAGATTTCCCCCGGGGTTCATACGGGCGAGTAGTACCTCATGTTAACAGATGCGCCCAACAGGTGAATGGGGCGCACGGATTCACAGCCCCGAGCAAGACACGGTACAAGGAAATCGAGTTTGGACATTGAAACCCACCTAGCTAGAGCCCCCTCGAACATTCATGGCGACGAGGACCGCCTAAAACTTTCCAGGCTGTGGTTCGCTCGCAAGAAGTAATATGAAAAACTTTCTGTTCTTCTCTCCAGCCAACAAGAAATGTCGAGTTCTTAAAGAGCTTAAAATGCAGAATATGAGGATATCTAATTTGGTTACAACATGGGATGCTAAGATGTTGTGGTAGTGAACAAGAGACCGGATTAAATTACTTCCAAACTCATTTCAAACCTCCTTTATGAAATAACATCCCCGCAGAAAACGAAGCTTTAATTCAATCTCAGGTCTCCTCTTTAAAGAGGCGCGGCGAGAGCAAGGTAGAGACAGGATCCTCGCTCATTTCACCCTCTCAAAGGGGTAGAGTTCATGAAGGTAGAAATAAACCCCAACTAGCTGGGGTAGGATGTAATAACTCATCATATATTATCTAATAATAATACTTAATAGATGATTGTGCTTCATGGGTACATTCATTAACATACATTAAATGAGCAGAATATTTTATGTTTTCAAGGATTTTAAAATTAGGATACAATATTAGAGATAAAAATTACATTATTGGGCGTTTCACATGAAATCTGTCAGTGAGCCTTTTTTTAAATATATATAGTTCAGGCAAGCCAATTGAAATTCTACCAAAGAACTAAATCACATCTCTGTAATAAACTTATTAAGTTTTGTCTACGGATTATTTATTCCAATTGTTCAAAGTTATGAAAACTTATGCCCGACTTCGCACGTATTTTCTGCCGCATCGACGGATTGCATTCCAGTGCTTTTAAATTTTCATTATTCGTGGAATGTATGTTTTAAAATATCTGAATTAGAGGAGAATACATTAAGATAATTGTGAATAATTGCTATTACTTCTAGAATGGTTCGTTAATCGTGAATAATGATGTGATGATAATGATCGTTTATCATAAAATACATACAATACAATAATACAGAATTTGATAGTTAGACATTCTTGGTTTAAACAATAACAAAACTCATTTGTAGTGATGTTTTTGGAACGAGCCTGGCGTAACAGACGAACGAAGAACAAGCGTAGGAAGTAAAGCACCGAACTTTGGGAAGACAAGGTGTCGCCTTCAACATTAACAAACCGTCGTATTTCAGCTGCTCCTCCAATGAGACGTACACGGCTCCCAGAAACCTATAATATAATGCCTTCCGAGAATACGAATCGTCTCATTCGTCGAGAGAATAACTTGAGAGATTCCCTCTTTCTCATTCTTTAAACAAGCGGTGGTGCTTTGAGCGAGTCCTCTGCCATCTGTAGCGAGCAGCGTACACTTAGCGTAGATCAATCCAACACACGCACACGTACAAACACACATAGACACACACGCACACGCACACGCACACGCACACGCACACGCACACTGAAGTAAGGGGGACGAACTGAACACTTTATTGCAACACCAAATTGAATCTATATAGAAGTAGAAGGTAATCCAATGGTATCTTGTTGTTTTTCCTCCCACTTAATAGTTGTATTATTTATTTATTTTGTCTGTACATTATTTTTTATACAATCTACAATCTACATATTATATACATACAATTTTTTCTTACCAATTCATTTTGTATTGTCTGACTTCAATAAATGGTATTTTGTTTACAGGTTAAAAAAAATGTCTGGACCGGCACCTCCACCAACAATGTTAGTAAATCCTGGACCGGCACCTCCACCATACTCCCAAAATATATTTTTTCGTTACCCAAAAATCGGGCATAAGTTTTTGATTATCGGGTCGCTCCACAAATACCCCACCCGACACGAATGTTCGTCTACCCGCACACCAGTAGTAAGCACCATCTTTCAGAACGGTTACGTTTCCTGACACAGCTGCTGTCTCGCACAGGAGAAATTGATCAGCGTTTTATTTGTATTTGTTTCTCGGGAGCTTGTTATATTAAAACTGCATCCACCTCCGCTCACCTCACACGAAGCGATTCCTTCACCTGGTTACTGAGACCCAGGTTTCTCATGACCTGCCGAGTCTCTTGGTTTTATTCTAGCAGGTTCAACAGTCTCGTTTGTCATCGTTAGTCCATGGAAACCCAAGAACCGCCGCCCCACACTGTGGGTATGCCCCGTAGGTAGATACCCTATATACGTCGCTGCTTCGAGGCGTGAAGTAAGGTGATCCAGATAGAGCAATGATGTACCGTTTATTATTTGCAATTAGGAATTTAATTTAGCCAAAATGTTGGCATTAAAATCGCTTTATTTTCAGTAGTTTATTGAATCCAAAATTTTGACAAAAAACCGTGACGTTCAGTCAAGTGTAACAAAACACATTACCAAGTTATGTGTACGGAATAATATACTCGTTTGAATTTCTGCTACCATGGAGGGTAGTAGTCTTAAGGAACATGGTGTCAAGAAATAATTTTTAATGTGTTTCAATAGGCTATCTCATCTCGTTTTTTGTGGCAATTTTCATAACTTTTAATACAATTTTAAGTTTCAGTATAAGGCTGTTTATAAATACTTTTGTATAGAATTGGATTTAGACAATCTACATTCCACACAATCGAAATGTATTTGACACGATCTAGAAGTTTAAATTTCCCCAACCTACTTTTGCAACACCAACTTACTTGTATTCTTGCGATAACAAATCCAAGAAGGAACTGCTAAAGTTAGTACACGACAGGTAGATAACATGAGTGTTGTAATAGAAAACATTGTAAGTTTGTTTTAACACAAGTTGAAAGTTATCAAGTTTTCTAACACAGCTGGGAAGAAATATGAGAATATTTACGTAAGGAGTCTATTAAGTTTACCTGACGCTTCACTCGCAAATAACAATTGTGTTTTAAATTGCAGCCAACACTGTACTCGCTACGTGTAATGTAGGTACTTGTTGTCAACAACAACAACAACACATAACATGTCGCAATGAGGATGTAAGTTACACGATACATGGAAACTTAAGTCGGTTTGTAGACCCACGTGTTAGTAGTTGAAATCAGTTTTTGTTTTCTTCGCGCTCGTTGTGTTCTTTATTTTGACTATGGTGCATTATTTACCTTTGGGAGATTCAGGAAAATACAGCTTTTCTAAAGTGATATAACCAGTTGCTACTTGCAAAATAAAATAACCATAAATAACAGTATTCTACTTTTTTTAATCATGAAATGAATATGTTTCCATGATGGCGTCATAAATGTTAATGGTTATGACGATATTAAATCATAAAAGCAATAGAAATTGACTGCCCTATTTAAAAACTCGTCTCTGAAGTAGTTTGAAAGTGCAGTAAACTTGGCGATTGATTCTTCTACTGATAGGTTTACAAACAGCCATTAAGTTAATCGCATTATTATGTTTGCTACCAAGTAGAGTAATAGGGTGGGGGTGAGGAGGGGGTAATCTTGAATCTGACAGCTAAATTATACGCCCGCTGTAACTATGAGGTAGAAACTCGATCTGATATTACCTGGCTTTGTTCCAGCCTCATAGAGCTTTAAGACGCTGAATACCGTCACGCTAGCCAACATCACAACACTAAGGACTCATACAGCTTTAAGACGCTGAATACCGTCACGCTAGCCAACATCACAACACTAAGGACTCATACAGCTTTAAGACGCTGAATACCGTCACGCTAGCCAACATCACAACACTAAGGACTCATACAGCTTTAAGATGCTGAATACTGTCACGCTAGCCAACATCACAACACTAAGGACTCATACAGCTTTAAGACGCTGAATACCGTCACGCTAGCCAACATCACAACACTAAGGACTCATACAGCTTTAAGACGCTGAATACCGTCACGCTAGCCAACATCACAACACTAAGGACGGATTCTGCTAAGTTCATTCAACAATCTAAATATATACTAACATTTTACATTAATTGTATTCATTTTCACAGGTTCTCAGAATAGCCATCTCGATCTCCACCTCGGAAGTCTAAAAGGTCATCTTATGGCCAGGATTTTAATCTGTATGTAAAAAATATACGTGTGTGAAGTGAATAAATTCAAAATAGGAGGTCAAAGTGGTATTGAGAGGTGAAGGCCCCAGACAGCTGGGACTTTGGTCTTATAGACAGCACACGAGACGATTATGGTCGGTGCACACAACACAATAATCTGTCACGACTGCGCGGAAGGTTGACTCCAATACCTCCAATACCTACCAATTTTAGGTTAAAAAGTGGTCTAGGATGTGTGGGAAATAAGATGGAATTGCTAATCAAATTAGTTTTTAAATAGACATTTAAAACTTTTACAAACAGACGTAATTTATCATGATTATAAAACCAACTAAGAACGACGACCACTAACATTTTTATTGCAGCAAGTGGAATGTTTCTCTGGTACAAACAATGAGTAAATTACCACACGACAGGAGCAATGCTATTTCCACACTACGTCACTGCATTGATCCATGAGCTGTGCAAGTTATACTCGTTCTGAAAGTTAAATATTATAAAGTAGCAAAGGAAATTTAACATAGCACGAGTAATATTTTTCTGGGAAGGTGATTAAAATTATTTGCCGAATGACTTTCGTGGGTTAATTTATTTCTCGACTACGTCTTGGGGTAAACCAACCCTAAATAACTCGCAAGAACGAACCTACGTGAAAACCAGAGAATTCTACACGAGAGAGTGAACCGAGAAGCAAATAACACGCAGAAAATACTCTCGCAGAGCTTAAAGAGTGTATGGACCCTCACTTAACTGAGTTGGGTTGAAGTTTTCCATCTTTCAAAATACTAGAGCATGTCGAAATTAATAGCTCAACATACATGAAATGTTAAGGTTTAGAAACTTGACCTTAATTCGATATACGTTTAGACTAAATAGTATTAGAAAGATTTATATAACATTATTAATTGCAATTTCAAAATTTCATAAACATGAGACAAGGCATCTTGTTTTAGATTATTTTTAATTCCATAAAGCACACCAAAACCAAAAGGTTTATTTTAAGTCGTTTAAATAAATTAAATACATGAATAAATTCGTATTTAGAGTCTGGACGTAAAATGATAAAGGGTTTAAACCCCATACATCCCAGTGGTTTCTAGTACAGACTTCAAACCCTCCAGGAAGCCATTCATATTATCTCGCTTACTTTAAAACATTTACTTATACCACATAACAAATACATGGTTACTTTGTTACTTTCATGTTGATAGCGAACGACGCGGTACTAACTTGGTGGTACAAGTGAAGGCTTAGTTAAGGCATTCATTAATTAAGGCACTCAGCACTTTTTAACAGCGAAGTTAACATGTAGGAACCAGCCCTAAACAGCAGAGCTAAAAACTACAGATCTAAAAACTTTACGGGTTCGCTCATAAAACTAATGCATAAGTTTCTGAGCAAACTCCATGGAGGAGAGAGAGAGTGAGAGAGAGAGAGAGAGAGAGAGAGAGAGAGAGAGAGAGAGAGAGAGAGATTGATTGATTGATTGAGGTTTTATTTATGCTGGCAAGATTAAGGCCATGAGGCCTTTTCTTACATCTAACCAGTTTCATAATAGTAATACATCCTTCAAAATACAATATGTTTCACAAAAATACATAAATAATAGAATATTTATCAAATATTACACTAAAAATCTTTTGAACCATGAAACTACTTCATAAAATTATAAATTATTTAAACTAAACCAATTTTTAGATGCACTTTGATGCACTCTCTGGTGAAAAGTGAAAAATTTTACAAGAAGATATTCAGCATGATAATAATACTAATAAAATCATAATAAAAATATAATAATAAAACTAATATGATAATAATACATTATAAATTAAATAGGAATTACCTAATTGTCTCTTCTTAATACATTCAGATTGCAAATTGTTTGATCAAATTAATTGATAGAACAACATATAATATACGGAAATTATAATTAATTCATATGATGATACAGAAATTTTTCATTATTTGATTACACTTTAAATACAACTAGACTACAATTCATTTAAACAATAAAATCTTTTCCATCGAAAAGTGAAATGGCGTATACACGAATAATTAAATACAATAGATAAAACAATGTTCTAGAATAATTTTTGAACAGCCTGGCGAAAAGATCGTAACTTTGTCAAGTCTCTGACACTACTAGGGTACGGTTCCATTCCCGCGCAGCTGACACTGTGAATGAATTATCGTAGATTGCAGTTCTGTGGATAGGAAGGACAAGTTGATTTGAAGTATGGCCACGAGTTTCTGACTATGATGAGTAGATAAATAGTTGAAACGGGAGAAGAGATAAGCCGGTGATGAAGAGTGAAGAATTCGATGTAGTAGGCAAAGGGAAGTGAAGAGTGCGTCTATCTTTGAGACGGAGAGAGAGAGAGAGAGAGAGAGAGAGAGAGAGAAATTCTCCTGCCCGGTTAATGAGGTGAATTTTCTTGACTTGTAGGCTCGACGTGTTTAGCTGTGTTTCATTATTAAAGATATCTATCTATCTATAAAATAGTAAAAGTAATAGGCCCTACTAGATTAAGGTAAAAATGAACAAAACATATAGTTATACAGGTAAACATAAACAAAGATCTCAAATAGAAGAAAGAAAAGTTAGATATAAAGCAAAAGTTGAAAATATGATATTGTGATAAGAATAGCTGATGGCACAGAAAACAGCAATGATGTACAGTAAAACGTGTCTAATATACATGCACAATCCAAGGAAGCGTGTAAGCACATATATACAAGTTTGTTACATCACAAGGGAACATTAAAAAAAAAAAACAATGCCAGTGCTTGTTTGTGGTTCAGGAACTTAAGATAATTTAAAAAAAAATATTTTAACGATAAAATAAACAAACTGCAAATATTTACATGGAGTGGAAGTCATAGATGGAGTAAAAGCTGTTTGCTGTAAGATATGATTTCAACTTATGTATGAAGTAGTGCAGGGCTGGAGAGGTTTTGATGTGATCAGGGAGCGTATTGTAGAGGGTAGAAGCTAGATATTAAGGGTCTTGTGCAAAGAGGCAATATATTTAATAATGATTTGAATAGTGCGGTTTGATCATTACTATGTTGATTATAATAATCGTTGAAGGACGTGACGGCATGATGTTAGGATATGTCACTTGCGACAATGACCGATGATTGATTGGTTGATAGATTGATTGGTTTAGGTCTTTACTGCAAGTGTAACAAGAGTGAATTTAAAGAAGATCATATACACTATAAAGCATGAAAAGTGCAGCAAGTAGCAACAGAATACAACTACAGAGGCTAAAGAGGTCACGGACATGTACATAACCCTAAGAAGGATACGACGCAGGTTGACTAGGACATTAAAATGTTAAACATTTTAAGTTTACATGAATAGGGAATTTGCATAAGTTCCAGATATCGATAAAAGTATGTGCAATTTATAGATATTCGTCTCAAAATGATAAAAACGTTAATTTCAGGTTTTTAAAGTTAATCGTTCAATATCTGTTGAGGGTCAAAGTTTAACCTTTTAAATTTCCCGCACATTCATTTTGAAACGGCTGCCTACGTCACCGGCCTTCATGACGAACACGGCCGCCTAGATAAACAAAGAAATTCCCTCCTTTTACCAAAGTCTTTGGTTCTTACAACAATGGGCAACAATAAACAGAAGTTGATGTTCTTTTCCAAGTTTCATAATCAACATTGCGTTTTACTTATTATCAATTAAAATGCAGTTAAAGCTTACGTTGTGGTATTACTAAATGTATAAAATAAAATATTAATCATATTAGAACTAACTAGATGTCATAATATGCTTCCACAGCCAAGATAATCTCTGAAAGCGAGTAACTTGATATATCGTTACGTGATTGGTTGATTGGCATCATGAAGGCTGGTGACGTATGACCCGTTTTTTCCCGCCAAAATATGTAGGAAACTTTCACCCTTATTTTATAAATGAAAATATTCTCAAAATCACGAAAATAATATATTTTTGTATAAAGGAAGGTGGCCTAAACCCAGTAGAATCATAAAATATCGTTATGCAAATTCCCTATTAAAGTCGTGAAAATGGTAAAAACATTGAAAGTTTCAATTTGACCGGTACGTTAGATATCATGGCTTCTACTTCCTAGTCCAATAGTTCGTTGTTTAAGTTGAAGGGTCACACACCACTGTTATCAGTGCCCGGGTGAGTGGATAGTACAAGGTAAATAATGAAGTATAGAGACCAGCCGTGTTCAGAGAGTCAGTTAGCAGGTGGCAAATGTCAGCCTGTTGGATTTGTTAAGCCCAGCAAATACCCACTTGACCTGTTTTATGAGAACATGCATAATATGGTAGTCTATTCACTTAATACCCAGATAAAATAAAAGTATTTTAGTTTGAATAGTGAATTGATGGTAAACTCATCGATTTCCAATTCCAAATTGAATCTCTCTTCGGCTAAGCTTTGGTTACGTAACTGACAGAGTTGGTACTTTATTTTAACACAGTGATTCCCAAGGTCGCTAGTTCGATGCTTGATAGCAGCAGTTCTAACTTAACGAATCTTTCAAGGTTTTCCTTAGTCATAGCCTAATGCTGGGACAGTCCTTCTATAAAAATAGCACTGCATAATATATAAAAAATTTCGACTAAATTTAATTATTTGTATATAAAAACATGAAATAACTAAATGTTCCACCATGCGCATTGGACGTCCGGTTGTGTACATACCTCGGGATATATTGTGAGTTTACTGTGACCATATCTTGAAAACGTTCAAGTCTGTAGACGGGATATTCTCTTGTCAAATAGCTCCAAGCTCTTAGCTTTGCAAGTCAAACAAACTAGGCCTCTTGCTGCTAGCTAGCCTCGACCAAGGGCCTCTTTGCTGCTAGCTAGCCTCGTCCAAGGTCCTCTTTGCTGCTAGCTAGCCTCGACCAAGGGCCTCTTTGCTGCTAGCTAGCCTCGACCAAGGGCCTCTTTGCTGCTAGCTAGCCTCGACCAAGGGCTTCTAAATCTCCACGTGCTGGTCCACTAGGAGGTTCAGCGGACCTTGGCCGTGTCTGTGACTACGTTAAGTCACATGTTAGACGTATCAAGCAACGCTTAGCCATATGTTAGAGGCCCAAGTGTTCTCCGGATTATGAGACGATTTGCGTGCCTAACACGCCTTGGCAGCGAAGTGCTACATTTATAATGGAATTTTAAAACTTGTTGTTAAATGTATTCTTTTTATGCCTTCCTCATAAAACAGCGCATCTTGAAAATGTTACTGGCTTCATTTCAAGGAAATGTAAGAAGATCTAACACATTGTTTTGTCACTAAGATGAGGATGAGTGAAGGCATGAAGTGTATGGGTACTGATAATTGTGTGCCTTAAAACAACATTAAGTAACTTTAAAAAAATTAACTTCTATCCTATTCAGTATAAAAACTTATTTACAAAGGAGGACAACTAAATAAATCTAATTACATAGATGCAGACACAACAAAATTATTTGAAAAAGTAATATTACAACAACAATGCATTAAATGGAAAAACAAACTAATGAATTGTCTTTTGATTGACAACCTATGTTATTTCGCATCCACTCTAAAACTAACGTGTTGAAAGGACACACCCCCAAACATGTAGCGATCCTACCAAAGCATCATCATTGTTTGTTGTAATTACAAGTTAGTCTGGAGGAAGATGTGACGACGCCGTGCTGGATCCCGACACAGTAGGGCCGTGTAACCCCCACCCTCCCCTCTTCCTTATTATTCCCAAGTCTCGCGTCATAACCCCCCACCCCACTCCTCACCGGGGCGCGCCCTCTAAGCCCGAGCCTGATTGCCCGGGCGTGAGGCCCGGACTAATCGCAAGACATCATTTCTTCATTATAACCTCACTTCGGAGGGGAACGTCGAACACTTAATAAAACGGTTCATTATCACGTGCTTCGTGTTTTAGAGGGGCGGGAGTTTCAGCTTGATTTAAAATTTATTTGTTCGACCGACAGTGTTGGCTCAACCGTACAGCGTGACCTTGATTCGGAAGGTCCCGGGTTAGAATCACATAACGTTATCGTTTAAATATCAACGAATAATATGCATTGTCAAAGGTTGTTTCAAGATCTGTATCTAAATACTAAAAGAGAAATAAATATATTACGCTGACGAAATAATAAGACAAACAAAACAATACGTAGGAACAGCGTATAAATGTATTGCTTCTACACAAGGCCCGTATGAAAAATATATTTGCGTATACGCTTAAATGCAAATTGATGAAGGTCTATCATAGAAAATTTAAATTTAAACAAAACCGTTCATTACATTTTTGTTTTTAAATTTCAAGCACCGATCGACATCAATTTTGTTTAGGGCGTAATGACTTAAATTAAGTTTAAACAATAAAAGATTTATAAGTTCTCCTTAAAATATTGAACACTCTTACAAAGAAGAACATATTTCACTTTGTAAAATTGATAATTGAACAACAAAGGTTTGAATTTAGTGATAAAAAGGATTCCATGGTTCAAACATTTCAATGAATGTTCTTGACGAAACACAAACATCTTATAAAACAAACAAACATCTCAATCTTCTCGCCTCTTTTCGTAAACCGCGAGATTTGTTAGCAGCTTCTCGCGAACCACGAGATGTGCATCTGTGCAGAAATACCTCCCGCCTAACATTATTTCGCGAGGAATTCCTCCGGAGAGAAACGAAACAACTCGAAACCACTTTACCTTCTCCGAGCTAGCGTCACAGTACAGTGTTGCCTCGTTCTCCGCACCGCCGCGCGCGGCAACGTCGCTTTATTTGCGCGCCAACCATCATAACCCTTGTTTTCTTAGCAGCATTGAGTGTAAAACAGGGTTTCGGAAAACAAATAAACTCAGCCCAAGTCTCGTAAGGCACGAAATATATTTACCAACCGCCTACAACACGAGAAGCTAGTGAAAATTCAAAAGCGAGAAAGATGTTTTCTCGTTGAAGCGAAGACCAAATTGAGTTGTAAACTTACATCTTGTTAGGGCGTATGTGTTTTCTGCGCGCGTCATTCTGCGCACATTTAAAATCTCTGGCCGGCTATTTGAGTAAATAAATTGCTTATCTGGGGGTCTATTTAAACTAACAATGACAACAGTCCATCGTATGCGACAACTTTAATGAGAAGAGCAACTGCTTCCAATGCAGAAGGTCCAGGGTTCGATTCCCGCCATAGTCGGAAGTTTTTTTACTTCTGATTTGGACTTAAGTCCATCAGTTCTTGTCTTAGGAGTTTGTAAACGGTGACTTTGGAGCCGTCCTAGCAACGAAGCACATAATAAATTCAGAGCTGTGCTGAATCGGCCTTGTTGATTCTGGCGTTGATTCGCGGGTGTTCGCACTGTCCATACCACTGATTGCTATATTTCCTTTTAAAAATAACGATCTTTGGTTGGTTATCGCTCACTCGTCGATTGCGTCGGGGCCTACAGGGTTGGCTTGGTCGCTTTGATTTAAAGTCCCCCACTGAAAATCAGTTATATAACTGAGTGAGTAGACTCTAAATACAATTTATTTATTTATTTTTATTTATTTAAAACTACCACCTCAAATTTTAATCGTAAACAATTTAATAGTTATTACTTACAATTGCTGTATGAAGCCATTCATTTCGTTAAGAAAACATTGTTAGACGGCATTAAAAATGTTGTCAATACACAGCTTATAAGCTTATGGGCCTTCAAAGTCCAACTCGCTACCTTCCCGTGGTTGGGCCTGTAAGTAGGGGAGTAGTATATTCCCCAAAACTAAGGGCGAGCTCTGGCCGGTTGGGGTGCGTGTTACAAAGAGAGAACTTTTTATCACACCTTTTTTCATTCACACATCCTTACTCATATTTATTTTCTCCTTTCACTTTTTTCGTCTCCATACTTGCCGGCCCTCTCTGCAACGAGCACTCCTCCGTTCCCACCCAGTTAAACCCATCCTATTCAACATCCTCACTCCTTCCCATTAACCCCCTCGTCTTCCCTTACGTTTCTCCCATTGGAAAAAAGAAAATATGGTGGTAATCCACAATTATGGAAAACGAAAATTTGGAAGATTCCAATACAATAGACATGGGCACTGATAACTCTACTGTTGAGTGCCCTAAAACAACATTAACTAACTAACTAACTAACTAATAAGCTTATAAGCTGCAGTCAGATGCGTGACTATTGACACTAAAGTTGTCGTTTTGGTCGACTATTGAAGCTATCGATCGACTGTTGTCACTTATATAAGTAAATACACCCCCAGATGTTATTGATAAGTAACTTGTCTGGCCCCGTGGCTGTAGCTGCTACTGCTGTTGAACCGTACGTATGGATACTGGTTGGAATTACCATAATCAATTAGCGAGGCTAACTTTCGGTAACCGTGGACTAACAAAACAACCTCGTTTATAGGGGGGGGGGGGGGTAATTGAGGCTTCAGTCTCGAGACAGCGTCCATCTTGGTCGACCAGTTGCATATTGGGTGGGTGTTAGTTGGTTGGTATCAGACAAGTTTACCGTGATCAAGAGATAGGATCGCAAGTGGTATAGAATTCAAAATGTTTGTATAGGGTTGTAGAAAGACTTCAGACCTACCAACATCACAAAAGCACGGCAAGTGGATTTAAATGCAGGTATTAAATGTGTGTTCCGGATTTATCGATAGAGAAAATAAGAGATTTATTTTTGATCCCGTGACCGTAAATTGTAAGCTTTGATTGATTGATTTGGATTGCTTAACGTCTCATATTAATGCACTAAGGCTTGTTTGTGTGATGTGTTCATTACGGTGGGCGGTAAGAACGAAGTTAATACGGCTACGGAATCCTATTTTCTAAAACAGATAGGCACACGGAGGCGAAAGTTTGTAATGGTTTGCAAACATGGTGCTATTGGTTTACATTGGCTCTATCTTGTGGTCGCACACTTACATAAACAAGAAATTATAAACAAAACCTTTAGCTAATTCAACACGTAGACTTGTACTGTATAAATAATTATAAAAAAAACGTAAAATATGCGTCCCCAAAACATATTTTCTAATGAGGATTGCAAAGTAGGCCTTCATTTTGAACGACGTACTTGTAGCTAAACCTGCTTCAATCATCCTCTGAAATACGAAGTGGCTCCTTTCAAACTACGCATCTTGTCGGGTGTTTAATTTTTAAACACTTTCCGCTCTCTTAGAACATATTTTCTAAGTTATTACTGGCCGTCTCGAGAGCGGCTTCCGAGTAATTACAAAACACCTTCAATAACTTCAAGTATGCAAACCACGTCCGACCGTCAAGCTGTGTTTAAGGGCGCAAGTCTGGCTTATCTAATTAGTCTGGTGAAACTTTACAAGACGCTCTTGGATTGAAAAGAGTCGAGTTTATTTCCTCCGCGAGGAATCTCGTTTGGAGGAACTACTTGCACATCGGTTCTCTACGTCTTCTCGTGATGGGTGTGTTATCCACGTCGCCACCAACTGACTCGTTCACTCGTTCAACAGCCACGGTTACATCGCGACTCGAGATTAACATTTTAATTAAAATTAATTAATATAATTTTTATCAAAGTTAAGGATAAGGGTGGTTTATTTTCGTCTGAAGCGTCTTGATGAGACGAGACAAAATTAATCCTGGGCTATACGTGAAACCTTGGGGTAGTCCTTTCTTCTCGCGGAGTTCGGTGGAGGAGGGGGTGGGTAAGAGGGGGCTTAGAGATAGCACTCTCCTCCTTCCAGACTTTCTAAACTCATCCCAGATTTCTGTTCTTTTAAGAAATTCTCTTTCGTGCGTTTTTTTCAAGCCAAATTGTATAATTCAGAAAAATTACAAGAGTTATTATTGAATGAAATAAAACTCTTATGGCGAACTATGGCCGGATTTTTCTCCTCGATATCTTGTATCGTACGAATTTTTTCTTCGACTAGTACAGATACCATCTTTGTACCGGGGGAAGAAAAATTTAGTACTGTGCAAGATAATAACAAGAAAACTTTTCGGTTAGTTTGTAGACAAAGTGTTTGTTACAAATAGAAACAAATATAAGCTTTCCAACCCAAAAACTAATGAGCAGGAATATGTCCGGGGTTATCTCATTGAATTCACTATTATCGTCTACTTTGGGCGACGCTGACTCAAAAATAAATACAAAATATATTTGGCAATCTTAGATGATCATAATTGAAAAACCATGTCCGTTGTTTTGTTAAACTTATATTCTAATAAAGGCCGGAGAAGAGTAATTTATTTTAAGGTTAATGATTCCCTGGAGAGAAATTATTTATTTTAAGGTAAACATGAACGATTCACACAATTGTTTAAAACATAAGACCCATTTCATAAGCTTAAAGTTACACAAAATATGTTATAATTTCTATTGTTCTGTATTGCAATACACAGTCCAAGACAATAAAAGCAGCAACACACGAATAGTTGAACTTAATATATCGATGTATCGTCGTCTTCTGTCGTTAGAGGTTGTAATCCCCGGCTAGATCGATCTAATGCCCCCCCCCCCCCCCCCCCTCCTACCTCAGCCGCTAAGAGCAGAGCGCTAAAAGTGAGCTCTCGCGGAGATTGCCGCTCTTTATTAAAAGAGTAACAAAGGACGCGGCCCAACACAAGAAATTTCAGCATCGCCGAAGAAGCTTTAAAAGAAGACAAAAACCCTAAGCCTGAGTCCGCATGGTAGGATGTAAATTTTAGAAAATAATGAAAATCGTCTTTTATTCGAGGCTGCAGCCGCGAAACTGGTGGGAACAGTCGATAAGATTCGATGGTGGATTCTATAGAGTTTTATTTTACATACTCTTAGTCAAATTGTTTTTCTTTCTAGGCATTGTTAATATTAGTACTTTCTCTCGCAGCTAAACGGCGAGCGCTAGGGTTCTGCACCTACTGCGGTGGCTCCCGCGGTTAACGCGGGACAGAAGCGAACAGGATCGTTCTTCATCTTCATTTATCACCGCCCTCTAGCATCCACACCCCGGTACACAGGAAGAGATTGCTTCATGGACCTAGGCAGGGACTCTGGATTGATGTGTGTAGGCTACAGAGCCGAAATTTGCTTTCAAATCAATGCGAGAATGCAAGTGTGAATGAAAGTTGAGGATGTTCTATTATTTATCAGAAATCAGAATATAATATGCTCTATCTTCAATGTTGAAAATGTATGTGTGTATACGCTTCAGTATATATATAACACAATCAGTTATGTGACTGAGTAGGTAGACTCTAACATTAAGAATTCGCAAATGGAGATAAAACACTTACATTTTCAAATTTAAATTCAATATGAGAAAAAACATTTTTGAGACCCGTAGACATCAATAAAAATTCCCGAGATTATGAATTAATTATGATCAAGTTACTTTATAACATTAGTAAATAGTAGTGTTATGCTTTCAAAATACTGTCCACAATCGATCCTGGAAACTCACTTGATTACAAACCCTCATGTTTGTGTATAGAAGGCGGTGCTCAGAATGTGAACGTCCAGGAAGCCGTGTTAATTATTTCGCGCAACTCTCACAACATTGAGCGCCCCTCGCGGGAAACATTCCAAGCGCGTCTAGAGGGTGATTATCTTCGAACTCTTGGGGTTCCAGGATTCACAGACGTTCCTCTCGCTATTTCCTGCTCCCCTGATGGATCCGCCGACAACCAGAGAACATTAAACCTGTGCGATGTTCAAGAATGCTGCGAGGACACTCGAACTACGCACAGAAGACGTGATAAGATCCCTCCCAAAACAAAACAGTTTATAGTCGAGTTCAACACAAAAACGTAGATTGTCTTTGAAAATCAACGTCACTGAATGTTTTCAGATAGCAAACAAAATTTGTTATCCAAGTTATTATAAAACGTTTAGGCCACAAAACGATTTCTACGTGCTTATCTAAGAAATGTACGGGCAAAATGGTCCAATTAATGAAATATTGTCGACATTCATCGTGGATGGATTTGCTGTCCCTTGTAACATTCATGAATGCCTAAGAGGGACGTCAAGGAAAGTTATATATTTTAAAGATGTCAAAGGGATGTTAGGTGTTTTCAAATTTTTGATAAAACTAACACCTATTATTACCCACAAACATAACACAGTACAAAGGTAGCTGTATCGAACTCGACGACCTTCTATAGCATCAGACTAAAAAACGCCGCATTACAACAGTGTGTCGCCTATCCAAATGTTTCTAAATGAGATGCGACGTTTGTCACATACGCTGCAATATTTAAATAAGAGCAGTTGAGTGTTGGAACGAGGTTTGGAGAGTCGAATACCTACACATTTCTATTGTTTTATCTCCGGTAGAGGCCAGAAATTAGAATATTTAACTTTTGACGAGCCCGGAGGCTTAATTAATAAAAACAGCCGTTCCACAACTTTGTTACGGGCGATTCATCAGCGAAACAAACGTTTTAAGAGGAAAGATGAATTGCGTTGTTAGCATTTCACTCATTCTTGATTCCAAACCAACGTGGGCCAGCTTTGATGAATCTGGTAGGAATTACTTCAGACGGCTATGCAAGTCCAACTTTAAATCAGTTGCTAATTATTTGGATGGTAATTCAATGAAAACTTTCAAACTCACCCGTATGGAAATAAAAAATTGTTTTATAAAATACGTTGGTGCACATGCGTGTGGCTTAATTTTGAAAACATTATATTTCATACAAATCAATGTTTTCTGAACAAACCATTATGATATTATATTTTGCCAATAAGAGCCACTTAAAGCTCCAGTTTGTAAACTTAATTCTGAACAAATATCAGTTCAAACTTCTCCTATTACCATTTTGTTAAATGTTTTGCTTAATCGATAAATAGTTTTGCTTCGTTTTGACATTACAGTCATAAATATTTAAATATCTCATAATACTAGGAAACGCTCAGTTGGACGCGTTGATAAGCGAGCACGTGCCAACTAGCTAGACCAACATTGCACATTTCTTTTTTAATTTTAAAATTTGCGACGTTCGCTGTCCACGGGGCCATGTTTCCAATATTATTTATTATTAGCAAGGTATTTGGGTAAACCCGTGGGTAAACCTTTACTTTGTGGATAAAATCCACCGCCATCTAGAGGACTTTGACATTATTTCTTTGGGAAAACTATTTTTACTCTTTGGTAACAAAATACACTGCTTCCTCGAAAGTATTTTGATAACTCTAGGTGCAATGCATAGTGGCCAGCAACCTCGTGCGACTTTCGTTGCCTGGTATCGTACCTGTTAAAATGTAATTTCCATCCACACTACTTATCGGATCAAAATAAATTAACATATTCGTGACCGGACAGACATTATTAATGATTTGGCCACCTCAGATTTTGTCGCCGTTTAGTTTAAACAAAAACTCCATTAACTTTAATGTAACTTTGTAACTTTTTAAACGATTTTGCCACAAAACTAATGGCATTCAATCTAGATCAAAGCTTGCGGATAGTCAAAATTTCAACTCGATCCGAGCCTCCGTTCGAACGTTATGGCGAAACATACAAACTCGTTGCAATGGTAACGTTACTTATACTTTTGTTAAAATGTAATTTCCATCTACACTACTTATCGGATCAAAATAAAATACACATATTCGTGACCGGACGGTTATTCTAAATGATTTGGCCATTTCAGATTTTGTCGCCGATTAGTTTGAAAAAAAAACTTTCGATTAACTTTAATGTAATTTTTTAACTTTAAGAACGATTATGCCACAAAACTAATGGCATTTAATTAAGAATTAAGCTTGAGGATGGTCGAAATTTCAACTCGATCCGAGTCTCCGTTCGAACGTTATGGCGAGACATATATATAAAAAAAAAAAAAAAAACAGTGAATATTTTTTCCTTCAGAGTCAAATGGAATAATTTATTTTCTTTATTATTTCATGTTTTGTAAATGCATGCAGTGTATTCAAATTTATTATCACCCGTTATTAATCAGTTATAAATAATATAATACAAATATTAATGCAAACCAGTATGGTCATGTCAGGATAAAATGATTGCGAAAGAAAAAGGAAAAAAAATTAAATGTGCAAAAAAAAATTGTGAGAGCAAGTACAAGTACTGAGATGCGATGTTTTTCTTGCAGTCCACTGACCTACATATTATTTGAAACACACTCAATAAATTCACCGTCACGAGTGAGATACTTAAAAAAATACCACAACAATAATATCACCTTCTGTAATTAAACTGGATATATAACATGAATACTATGTGAGGACCCGGCACCTCCACCAACAATGCTATTCTTATGGAGTTAAAACTTTTCTCACTCTACCCGGCACCTCCACCAACAATGCTAATCTTATGGTGCTAAAACTTTTCTCGCTCTACCCGGCACTTCTGCCAAACGCCTATAACATTGATTTGAATGATGTTTGTTGGTGAACGTCTCTTTTATCTATAGTGGAGTAAAGATTACTAACTATAGTGCAAAATGTGATACCAGCATAAAAATTTGCAATTATGTAGATTTTGTAATGAGAAATTTGAAAATAACTGGCTCTACGATGAGGTCTTATTATTTTACTACTAGGGAAACGCCAAAGTCGTTGTTAAACGAGTGAGTTAGCCAAGTGTTTTGACTTCTAAAACCGGACCGTCTGGTCACCTTACAGGAACTCACTCTGCTTGCCACAATAATTATTTAAAATGAACATTCAAAATGCGAATCGTATTCAAAACGTATTAGCGTGAAACATTATCAAATTTCCAAGATAAAAAAAATCATCTAATTTTTATTTCCCATTTAACACCCCTCAAAAATAATATGTGGGTGTAAAAATATAAAAAAGTTAGAACTGACGGGTATCGAACCCCATCCATCCGTGCGGTAAGCTAAATGCCCCCACTAGGCCATGCAGGCCACGTCAACCTCGTCTCGCTAACTGCTACGGAACAAATGCCATTGATATAATTACTAGGAAAACGCTCAGTTGGACGCGTTGTTGAGCGAGCACCGGTACATACAACATGACCCGAGTACGACATTCCATAAGGCCCACTACACAGTGTAGGCCTAACTGGATATTGACATTGCACACTATATTCTATTCCAACATCTTTGCATTGTACTAATTCACGTCATGCCTTCTAAAGTGTGTCTTTGTATCTTCACTGCCTCCTTCATTTTTAACTTAATTTTTCGAATTTTGATGACCAATAAGTCTTTAAGGTCATAACCGATTAAGCTGAAAATTTGGAAAATAGGAGAGAATGTTATTACTTATGACCCTGAAAAATTTCATAACGATCGGAACATTTTAATTTTTTTAATTTTTTTAAATTTTTTATAACTAACGATCGGATTTTGTTCAAAACGTCACAGCAACCCGCCTAGTTAAGCGAGCGAAGCGAGCGTTTCCATTTGACTCTGCCGGAAAAATTAGTTACTGGTTTTGTTTTTTTTTTGTTTGTTTGTTTTTTTTTTTTGTTTGTTTTTTTTTTTGTTTGTTTGTATGTCTCGCGATAACGTTCGAACGGAGGCTCGGATCGAGTTGAAATTTTGACCATCCGCAAGCTTTGTTCTCGATTGAATGCCATTAGTTTTGTGGCAAAATCGTTCAAAAAGTTAAAAAGTTACATTAAAGTTAATCGAAAGTTTTTTTTTCAAACTAACCGGCGACAAAATCTGAGATAGCCAAATCATTTAGAATGTCCGTCCGGTCAAGAATATGTTTATTTTATTTTGATCCGATAAGTAGTGTAGATGGAAATTACATTATAACAAAAGTAACGTTGCCATGGCAACGAAAAGACGCGCGAAGTTTCTATCTAATACACTGCCACGTAGAAGTAATCAAAATACTTTCGAGAAAGCAGTCAATTATTTGTCACCAAAGAGTTTAAATACTTTTCCCAAGGAGTCAAGGTCCTCTAGATGGCGGTGGATTTTATCCACAAAGTAAAGGTTTTTACACACGGGTTTACCCAAATACCTTGGCAATAATAAATAATATTGGAAACGCAAACGCCATAAATTTTATGTGCAATGTGGGTCTAGCAGCTATAGCACGTGCTCGCTTATCAACGCGTCCAACTGAGCGTTTCCTAGTTAGTATGTACATGTGTAAAAAATTTCAGGTCGATCAGAGAAACGGTGCGACCTGTATCGAAGCAGTAACAGAAAAAAACAAAAAAAAAACAGACATTCGAGCCATTAGAGTCAAGTGGAGACGCTCGCTATGCTCGCTCAATTAAAAATCACATTTTTATTTATTGTAGGCTTTAATCGCAATGGATCTAGCTGATTTTGTAAACAGTTCTCAGTAAACTCGTACCGGATGTCTGTTTAAAATTTCAGCGTAATCTGTTCAGCGGTTCGGCTGATTTTCGATGTGCAGACAGACAGACAGACATCACAGAATCACAGAATGAGAGCCGTTTGAGTTGAATGGATACACTCAGTCGCTCCGCTCCCTCGTTTAATTAATTAAGTAATTAATTAATAATAATTGGTTATTATGTGACACGAATTTCAAAGTGGCAATAAATAAGTCATGTTTGGTATTAATTAAGAACATTTTTGACCTATATAAAGAAAAAAATATTGAAAAAAATATTGACTTATACATAAGTTATAGTTAAATATGTCGATTTTGCTGATTTTTTAGTTTTTGAACCAAAAGATTACGTTAAAGTAAAATTTATTCTAACCAATGATATCACAGTGTTCACAAAAGAGCTGGTAACTATAATTAATATATCATTTTTCAATTTTCAATAAAGCAATTACAATATATTCAACACAAATAACAATATGGCGTAAAGATGTCTAACTGTGGTACAAAATATGATACCAACTTAAAAATTTAGCAATCTTAAGCTTTTTTAATGAGAAATTCGAAAATAACTGGATCCAAGCTAAGTGTTTAGTATTTAACTATTAATTGATAAATTAACATTAATTAGTTAATTTAGTCCTAAATTTTCAAAGTTAAAACAAATTTGTAGTGTTTGATATCAATTGAAAGCATTTTTTACCAATATCCAGAAAAAAAAAAATACATTGCAAAAATATATTGAAATATATACATGTTATAGGTAAATATGTTGATTTTTTTGTTTTTGAACCAAAAGTTCAACTTTAAAGTAAAATTTCTTCTAACCAATGATAACACAGTGTTCCCAAAGGAACTGGTTACTTTAATTATTGTTTCATTTTTTAATTTTTAAAAATAGTAATTACAATATATTTTACACAAATTAACACACTTTCTTAAATTGAAAAGTTACAGAAACATGTTGTGTGACGTAGCAAAATGCATAATTTGACTTGTTTACATCAATCTTATAGATTTTGAAATAAAAATTTCGAAAATCACTGTCTCCAGGCTGAGTTTTGATTATTAAGCGTCAACATTCGCTATTATATAGTGGTATCTAGCACTATCATCACGCGGGGGAAAGTTGCATGTGCCAAATGAATACTTCAATTTCGCTTACCCAAGAAAAAAAGCTCTAGTGCTTGTTGGTTGTTGGTGCTTGTTGGTGACAAATACTTTCATTTGAGACCAAACATGACAAATTTATCTTCACTTGAATATTTTTGGACACAATTAAGTAATTAATTTAATTAATCAATTCATAGTTAAATACTCAAAACTCAGCCTGGAGCCAATGATTTTCGAAATTCTTATTACAAAATCTTTAAGATTGATATCAACAAGTCAAATGATGCATTTTGCTACGTCACACAACAATAACGTGTTTCTATAACTTTTCAATTAAGAAAATTTGTTAATTTGTGTAAAATTTATTGTAATTACTATTATTGAAAATTTAAAAATTGATATATTATTAATTATAGTAACCACCTCTTTTGTAAACACTGTGTTATCATTCGTTAGAAGAAATTTTACTTTAAAGTTGATCTTTTGGTTCAAAAACTAAAAATCACAAAATCAACTTATTTAACTATAACTCAAATATATATTTCAATATATTGTCATTGTATTTTTTTTCCCTAATGTTGGTGATAAATGCTTTCATTTGATACCAAACATGACAAATTTATCTTCACTTTAATATTTTTGGACACAATCAAGTTATTAATTTAATTAATCTATTCATAGTTAAATACTCAAAACTCAGCCTGGAGCCAGTGATTTTCGAAATGTCAATACTTCCGTAGTCCAACCTGTAGATGGTGTAATCATTTTTCGAACCAGATGTCATTAGACATTAGTCAAGTTCTAGATCCTCCAAAGATTAAAAAAAAAAAAACAGTTGATGTGGATTACTACCCTAACTTGTCAGAAAAAATAAGACGTTTACTTTCTCCATTTGGAATACGAACAGTTTTTCAATCTTCCAGAACTTAAAGAAGTATTTTAACAAAAACTAAGCCCTTGAACGTATCACAATCGACAAAAAATGCAGTTTACTCAATTCCATGTCAGTGTGGTGCCATCTACATTGGAGAAACCAAGAGACCTGGAAGTCAGGTTGAAGGAACATAAAAACAACGTTTCACAGCACAAGGTATACTCCTCAAAACTAGCGGAGCACGTCTATGAACATCATCATTATGTGAACTGGAATGACGCTTCAATCATTCTACACGAAGCAAATTCACATAAACGGAGGCTAAAAGAGGCTGCCTTGACGTCTGTAGCTGATGGTGTTATCAGTGCTCCCAGCATTGATTTCCCGGCGATTTGGAAGGAGTTTGTCCCCAAGCCATAGAACTATTGTGGGCATGATTGAGGTATAATTTTTAATTTTTAATTTAAATATACATTTTTAATTGAGATCAAGATGGCAGTGTTTGTGAGATGTGTCGACCTTGGCTGGAAGACGGAGTTTTATGTTTTGTTTGGTTTGTTGCCTTTTGAAGGGTACTGAAAGTACCCGAAATATTGCTTTTCATTTAATTTAATATATTATTAATTAAGTGAGCGAAGCGAGCGTTTCCATTTGACTCTGCCGGAAAAAATTAGTCACTGGTTTTGTTTGTTTGTTTGTTTGTTTGTTTGTTTGTTTTTTGTTTTTTTTTTGTTTGTATATCTCGCCATAACGTTCGAACGGAGGCTCGGATCGAGTTGAAATTTGGACCATCCGCAAGTTTATTTCTAGATTAAATGCCATTAGTTTTGTGGCAAAATCGTTCAAAAAGTTAAAAAGTTAGATTAAAGTTAATCGAAAGTTTTTTTTTTAACTAAACGGCGACAAAATCTGAGGTGGCCAAATCATTTAGAATGTCCGTCCGGTCACAAATATGTTAATTTTATTTTGATCCGATAAGTAGTGTAGATGGAAATTACATTATAACAAAGTACCGTTACCATGGCAACGAAAACTCGCACGAGGTTCGCACTATGCACTGCCACCTAGAAGTAATCAAAATACTATCGAGGAAGCAGTGTATTATTTGTTACCAAATAGTTCAAATAGTTTTCCCAAAGAAATGATGTCAAGGTCCTCTAGATGGTGGTGGATTTTATCCGCAAAGAAAAAGGTTTACCCAAATAGGCATACCTTGCCAATAATAAATAATATTGGAAACATGGCCCTGTGGACAGTGAACGTCACTAATTTTAAAATTTAAATACATTGCAATGTGGGTCTAGCTATAGCACGTGCTCGCTTATCAACGCGTCCAATTGAGCGTTTCCTAGTTTATTAAAACTAGGAAAACGCTTAAGTCCCGCCGCGTTGTTGGATGAGCGTAATTGGTGCATTGAGCTGCCATGTGTTATGAGGATTTTCTGTTGTTCTGTGACAAAATTATTACAAAGTCGAATAATTTTTTTAAATTAAATTAAATTAAATAAAAAATTGACTTTAATTTTTAATTTTTTTTTATGAATCGTAATTTTAAAAAAGGAAAAAGTCGTAAAATTGCGATTTTCATAAGAAATAATTATTCGATTGCGCTCAAATTTTACAAGAATATATTAATTCATAAAATTAAGGTTCTGTGAAAAATTCATTACAATAGGATAAAGCATGTAGGTGTTATAAGTCAAAGACTTGTTTAAAAAAAGAAAAAACATGTAAAATTTCGATTTTCATGAGAAATAATTTTTCGATTGCGCTCAAATTTCACACGAATATCTTAATTCATAAAATAAAGGTTTTGTGAAAAAATCATTAAAATCGAATTAAGCATGTAGGTGTTATAAGTCGAAGAAATATTTTAAAAATTGAAAAAATTCGTAAAATGGCGATTTTCATGAGAAATAATTTTCCGATTGCGCTCAAAAACGTGGCAGTTCTAAGTTCAGAGATTTCGAAGGTCTCCATAAAATTTCATCGCAATCGGAGTATCGGTTTAGCCGGAATCGTGTTAACAAACAGACAAAAATACAGAAAGAAAGAAAGAAAAAAAAAAAAAAAAAAAAAAAAAAACATTCCGGATTTTTTTCTCCAGTGTAGTGAAATGGAATCTTCGCTTCGCTCGCTACGCTCGCTACGCTCATCCAATAACATGATGAGTCCAAATATTGTTTATACTTATCAATATGGTCATGTCAGGATAAAATGATTGTGAAAGAAAAAGGAAAAAAATGTACATACAAAAAATTGTGAGAGCAAGTACAAGTACTGAGATGCGATGTGTTGCTTATAGTACACTGACCTACGTATTTGAAACACACTCAATAAATTCATCGTCACGTGTGAGATACTTAAAAAAATACCACAACAATAATATCACCCTCTGTAATTAAACTGGATAAATAACGTAGAAATACTAAGTGAGGACCCGGCACCTCCACCAACAATGCTATTCTTATGGAGTTAAAAATTTTCTCGCTCTACCCGGCACCTCCACCAACAATGCTATTCTTATGGTGCTAAAACTTTTCTTGCTCTACCCGGCACTTCTAACAAACGCATATAACATTGATTTGATTGATGATTGTTGGTAAACGTCTCTTTTATCTAAGGCCATTTAAGACGATAGTGATGATAGATGAGGACGAAGGACGATTACAAAAAGCCCATGCCTTACGCGGTATTCGAACCCACGTCCTCGTAGAGCCATACGCTCCGGACCAGCACCCTAATCTTTGGCTGTGATTTACTTCTGTTCGAGGGTGTACGTGTCTACAGTACATCGTGTAGGTCTCACAGACTGACGATCTACCAGAGACATTCAAAACTAAAACTGATGATGGTTTTTTTTGACATGACCGCACATTGTTTTGGATCTGATTAAATATAAAATTATGTATTCACTGATTCTGTATTAATTTCTATCGGAAATTCACATTATACAAGTGAAACTTTTTTCAGCTTTTTTGTAATTCGGTATCGCAAACATTGAAAGGAGAAAACAAATTAATATATACTTGATTATTTTTTCAGTTCATCGCGTGTTTATTCATGTTCAGTGAACGATTCAAGGGCGTATTCAAGTACACGATACGTACGGCATAGAACAAGTCAGACGATCCCCTTCAAATGTCTATGGGCCCAGGCTCGACGTGTATATCATGTTAACAAGGACGTCCGCGTCCGCCCTTACACATAACAAGCCCCGAGCTATTGAAACCTGACGCTAACTGGGCGGTTCCACTGCTCGGGAACCCGAGTACGTAGAATAGTGAATACCCGCATAAAACCCTGGTTTTGTTTAGTAAAAACGGGATGCGTTCATTCAACTTGTTGTAATGAACGAATGAACGAAATCATACGTTTGAAACTAGAGAGGCTGGATAACTTACAACCGGAGAGTGGCCATACAGTAATACCGGCCGCCATGTTTTAACAAAACATTTTTAGCTGGTTTAACAGTCGTAATGTAAACACATGCGGCTTAAAACAGACATAAATAAATAAATAAAATAATGACATTCGTATTTCGAGTCTACCCACTCAGTCACATAATTGATTTTCAGTGGGGACATTAAACCAGTGCGACCGAGTCAACCCTGTAGGCTCCGACGCAATCGACGAGTGAGCGATAACCAACCAAAGATCGATATAAGTTTAATACGAAATATAGCAATCAGTGGTATGGACAGGGCAAACACCCGCGGATCAACGGTAGAATCAACAAAGACGATTCAGAACAACTTTAAATTTATTATGTGTCTCGCTGCTAGAACCGCTTCAGTCATCGTTTACAAATTTCTTAAACTAGAATTGATGGACCTATGTCCAAATCAGGAGCTAAAAACTTCTGTCTATAGCGAAAATCGAACCCTGAACCTTCTGCATTGGAAGCAGGTAGGCTAACCACAAGACCAACAATACATAATGAAGAAAGTTGTATAGGCCACATGTTTCAGTCTACATTTGTTTACTTTACGTCAGCAGAGCAGCTTATAAATGGTTGACAAAAACACATTGTATGGCCATTCTCTGGTGTTAACTTATCCAGATTCTATATTTGAAACTAGCGAGCCTTTATTAACCAAACACAAGAAAGTGGCCATATGGGCATACGGCGGCCATGTTTTTGCCAATGTCACTTTTTAAGTTTCGTCAACTGCCGTAAAAGTAAACAAATATGGCTTGAAACAGGCTTGTAAACCAAATGGGACCTACAACAGACCAACTTAGTAACGTATGTTTCAAGCCAAATTTCTTTACGTTTACGGCAGTAACGAAACTAAAAAAGTGACATTGGCAAAAACATGGCCGCCGTATGCCAGTATGGCCACTCTCTGGTGTTAGCTTATCCACGCTCCATGTTTGAAACCTGCCTTGCGCGCCCCTACCGGATTAAAACCGAAGTCCGGCGAGGCAATAAACTAAACTACGCCCATATCGTGCACTAAACTCTTTACAATCTCCCAAATCAAGTGTATTATTTCCAGATATTGTGTTTTATAAACGGGCGGCCATTTAAGATAATCCCCCCGTTCCTCGCGCAGACGGGTTCGACTTCGCGGGATTTAATGGGATTGACTCTGGAATATATATAAACGAAGACTGGAGCAGATTTGCATCGAGTGCGAGGGATGGCGCGTGGGCAATCAGTAGCAGCTCACTTCACCCGAATGAATATTAATTTTTAAAATATGCATTGGCTTGTTTTACATTTAGCGGAGTTTTAAAGAATGGCTCAGTTCACATCAATGACTTCGGATCAATTTGCCCATGTCAATCTGTATGTTGAAATAAAACAACGAATAGAGATAGTAAAAGTACGGAGATGTAATATGTGAACATATCCTAATTTTGAAGAGACTAATGCAAAACGAATACTATTAAAGTGTAGTGTATTTATGCCATGTCATAATGTATTATTTCAAATTCCCCATTATTTATTTTATTTCATTGTTTTAAATCGAGTAATGATTTGAGAACTTTGTATCGACAACCAACGAAAGAAACGCGTTCCTTTGAATCAATGGCTTGTAATCTTTTATCTTATTCATGACATGATTGATTACAAAACAAAATTCAGAAGATTATTTACTTTAAAGAATAATATAAATCATGCACTTGAACAAACATTCGACTCCATAAAAGGCAACATACAAAATAATGTATTATATAATTAAAATTGTTCGTGCAATCAACAGAACAGAGCGAGCACCGGTACGTGCAACATGACCCGAGTACGACATTCCCATAAGGCCCACCACACAGTGTAGGTGTTGACATTGTACACTATATACAATGACGTACATAAGCTTTGCGTAGCAAAGCGCTAGACGCTCAGTCTCCTATCCTTCCAAACGAGCGCTAGCGTAACAATTTGAAGCCTCTCGAGTAGGGAAAAATCACTTCACTGCAACATAGATACTTCATCTAGTTTTAATTGAACTAAGATGCAGGTGGATTTTGAACGTCGCAGGGATAAACAATACGTAAACAAATGGCGGACATTTTAAATTTGTTTTTATGTTGTGAAACGAGAAAAATTGTCATTACTTTCATAAAACAAACCAGAAACCGTCCCGGGCCCAGGCCCAGATAAAGAAAATTATTATAATACAAAAAGTGTAAGCCTTTAGTTCCATTAGGCTATAGAACTACATTCAATTAATGCTAACATTACACGTTTGACAAGCCCTAGGCCTCTCCTAGGCAACCCTAGACCTGCACGACCTTGTTCAGACACATATTCCGCACAAATAACTAGTTTTGATTACTAAAAGCCTAATGCAGATAGACAATAGTATGATAGTCCACCAACTTGAATTGCTTTGTTCGGAAATCGGGAGTAACTGAGAGATTTGAGGAAAAAAGACTGTTTTCTTCAATAATAACGAGAAATCGCCATCTTGCGGTTTTGATTTTACACCGTTGTTAACACAAAGGCTGTTAAATTTAAGGGTTTCGATACATTTAGACGGCGGTGGGTTTTCCTACTCAAGACAGGTTCAAATTGTTATGCTCCCCACGGCTATACCAGAGTCGATAAAGAAGTTTCCCCGTTGGGGAGGTCCTCCAACTCCCTATACCGCCCTGGGTTAAATAAAAAGTCGGTTTTTGGCGTTGGGAATCTAACGTTCCGCGCGACTCTGTGTGACGATTGATGGAAACTCTTCAATAAAAGTACGTCACTTTTTTACTAGTAGTTAACAGTCGATGACGACAAATGGCGGGAAACGTCAAAATATTAAATACGATCGAATGTTGGCGAATGTTTTGGGATAAAGCAAACTCTCTTTTTTAATGAGGATATTTTTGATGGAGTAGACCCAAGCTTAGGAGCTAGGCCGCAATATGTATTGTTCAAGATTTCGATTTGAGTGCCTAGGGCGTACTTACGTCTGAAAACTGTATTGTTTGGGCCCTTGGGCCTAGGCTACACTTACGTCCGTTAGGGGTGAACAAGGCATATCTCAAATTATTTCGCACGAAAATGTCACTGACGCCTGCGCAACACTTTATAGTACAATAATAAATCAAAAGTAAATCGTTTAAAAGACTAGGGCCCAGGGCTAATATGATTGAAATAAAATTGAAGTTTGACTCTGTCTTTTGTTTGTTGATTCAGCGTCCTGCACATCGTAATCTACTCCCGTTTTTAGCTGAGTGTTTTTATTAGTTTCCATTGGGCCCGCTTCAGCGCGCGGACGTTAGTTTCCCTTTTTTGACTTGGGAGTAGGGGCCCCCCCAAAGGGGAAACTTCTTTATCGACTCTGGCTATCTGGTGTCTAGCGCTTAGTTTATATTAGTCTTTGACTATTACATTCCAACATCTTTGCATTGTACAAATTCAGCATGCCTTCTAAAGTTATCTTTTATCTTCACTGCCCCCCATTTTTTAAATCATTTTTTTAAAGATTTCCAAAAGTTTTAAGGGCTTGACCGATTTATCTGAAAATTTGGAAATAGGAGGAATGTTGTACTTTTTGACCCCGCAAAATTTCATAAAGATCGGACATTTTTATTTATTTTTTTTTTTATTTTTTTTTTTTTTTAACCCCAAAGATGGATTTTGTTCAAAAACTTCAGCAATCCCCCTAGGTGGTATGTACATATTGCAAAATTCAGGTCGATCAGAGAAACGGGGTGCGACCTGTATCGAAGCAGTAACAGAAAAAAAACAGACATTCGAGCCATAAGAGTCAAGTGGAGACGCTCGCTACGCTCGCTCGATAAAAATAATACGTGCATTATTAAGATGAAAATTGTTCCTTCATTAAACTCAATTCTGATATTTTTAGATTAATCGTATATAATAACTGTTATAAAGAAATTAATCAAAATTATAATAAATATTGGTGTCTACCTACTTTATAAAAATTGTCATGTATAAAGATGCAGTGAGAACAAAATATATTCATTTATCTGTAACCTTAGAAGTTTGAAAACCCAAAGTAAGTTAAAGTTATTACGGTAGTAAATTGTAACGAATTTTAT
The DNA here is from genome assembly GCA_024449915.1 of Sweltsa coloradensis. Taxonomy (NCBI): domain Eukaryota; kingdom Metazoa; phylum Arthropoda; class Insecta; order Plecoptera; family Chloroperlidae; genus Sweltsa; species Sweltsa coloradensis. The sequence continues at coordinate 239,122 of JAMZAV010000705.1, forward strand.
TTAGAATCGTCCCCTTCGTAACAAGAGCAGAATCACAAACAAATATCAACCGTTGTTGTTTGTTGCCTAAATGTTAGCTCTATTGAGTCGCAATCACACAATTAGCATATCTATATTCAAATCGCATGTGTGTTATTTTATGCCGAAATTTAATTACTGTATTTATTTATTTTACGTCTATATTATAAAGTTAATAAAATGGTTTACAAAGGAAGACAACTATCACCATCAGTTTGCGTTAGAGCACATTCAACACCATGTAACTTGATAGGCATATAATTAACTGGTCTAATTGGCCACTTTGTTTAATTAATTCACATTCGTTGCAATTGAAATGTTTGCACACTGCGAACAAAATAACTCTGTAAATCAACACGTGATTGTCCGAGGGCATTGAACGACAGGGATCAATACTAAACAATAACACCGACACATAATTAATGAACTAGCCTAACTGACGGCAAACATGTTTTGATGGTTGATAACATAGTAATTGCAAATATCACCGAAGAGATAAAATACGACGCTTTTGTCCGAGAGGTCATCCGTTCGATTCCTCCTCGTGAAATCCTTACTGAACGCTCATCTATAACGTTGTTTGTCAACTAATGACCAAACAATTATCATGTGTATCTGGTCCTCCTGCCGCGTATCTAGTTTCGTTTTCATCGTGAATGAATATACCATTGACTTAGAATAGTAACTATGAATATACGATCAAAAATACTTATTTTAAAGATGCATTATGTAATACCTATTCGTCCCATTTACTCGACAAAAAGGTGAATAAATAAAAATAATATATCAATACTTATTTGTGTAATGAAAAAACAAAGTGTTGTCAGCATTTGTTTTATTGATATTCATTTGCTCTACTTTGAACTATGTAATTTGATGCAATTCCTCATAACAATACTTTTCATTAAAATATTGCAAATTCGTTTCACATTTTATCCAATTTTGGACAAAATATTAAAATGCAAGAGCATCATCGATTTAACTACCATATGTACCACCCGTTTGTTATTAACCGTTTATCTAACAGGATACTTCAGTCAATTTCAATTTATTGATAAATAATTATTAAACATTAACACACTTTTAAATGACTATGTAACAAATAGTCATGAATGAAGCTATAACATATAGCTGAGGGACCTGTTTTCTTGTTTTAAAGAGTGAAGGTTAACGTTTTGAAATCTCCGATAAAATGTATTATTTTATATGGATTTTTCATTTTAGTATTCCCTCTAGCTTTGCATTTCTTTTCAAATCAAGTGCGAAGCACGATCGTGTATGTATAACCACCTACAATGATCATAATATTGTCGATGGTTCATTTCCATGCTGAACAACATACCCATTAACACATTTCTAAACCAACATGCGGTAATGAAAATATCCGTTAAACCAACAAAACATCCATCCAATCTAACAAAATCCCAGCGCGTCGAAAAGTAATTCCACCCTCTCGGCTGGAAGTTCGTCTCCTCACCACGAGGTATCTCCCTGGAGTCTCCTAGAGGAGTAAATAAAGTGTGACGTCCCTTGGGATCAAAGCCTGGACCCTCACATTCCTGGGCGCGCGTGCTCTGGAATCCGGGCATAATCAGGACCCCCCCCCTCTGAACGACCCTACCCACCAGGGAACCACGTTAGGGCCGCGCTGCTCGCTCTAACATCGACGAGAAATCGCTGTTCGTTTCTGAATGATACGGGGGGAATTGTCAAGGTGGACTACAAAGTATTCGTTGTTATTTGATCACGCGCCGAAATAAAATGTTCTTTTTCGAATATCTCTCTATCTTGGATTTGGAGGAACAAATAGGTTGGGACTAGGGAGGCCGGCAGTGAGACGCAGTAGGGGTGTGAGGCTGCCCTTCAACCTAGGGCGGTGAGGACTAAGTAACCAGCGATTTAGCCGCGGTCGTTTAACCAGTTCTCACTCGAACATTGAAGTTAAGCAACATCGGGCGTGGTCAGGGGTTGAGTGGGTGACCACTATGCTCTGAAACACACGTATACCGCTGGCTAGAGCAGACTAGCGTTCGAAAGCTTTGTGTGACGGCTTAGTTCTCCTTGACGTCTGTTTGGCAGTCCGGGTTAGTGGAGGAACCTATACGACTGTCAAGGTTACACCGTCCTTTTGGATGGGACGTTAAGCCGTTGGTCCCCTTGGTACTTTTCGAAAGGAGTAGGCTACGTGCCGGTACCGGGTTTCTCCTCCTCCCTTCTCTTTTAAATTTGCACTAGTGGATTACATGATCCGTTGCAAATAGAGACTTAATAATGATTATGATTAGAGGTACGTGAAAATAGCATTTTCAAGTGTCATTTTATAGCGTTTTGTAGCATCTATTTTTTTTGCCACCTTCAAAAACTTGTGTATGAAGATTTTTCATATTATTATTTTGAAATTATGTCATCAAGGTTGATTCAATATCAATGCATAAAAATGTGTATAAACAAACTATCCCTACTATGAAAAATAAAATAAAATGGGACTGGAAAACCTTGGTTTTAAGTGAAAAAATAGCGCTTTGTAGCATCTATTCACAAAACGCTATTTTCACGTACCTCTAATTATGATTATTGTTGCGTAACATCTCTGTATGCACCAAGGCTATTAGAGACGACAAGTCGCGCAAGCGCGGCTTGAAGCCGCTACGCGGAGGGAGTGGAAAACCTCGTACTCGGAATACCTCGTAGTTGGAAAACCTCGTTGACGCGACAAAATCGCGAATCGGTCCGCGTATGGCCGCGATACGATAGTTTTCGGGTAACGTTTGTCGTTTATCCGAAGACCTGTGACAAATTTGTTTTCCGGGACACTTTCAGTACGCCGCCTCTAAGTACGGTGCAAAATGATTTTCGATATTGATAATTTTTACGCCTTTTGTGTAAAATGTGGGAGAAATGTTTTCCTGGGACAATTCCGAGACAAAATATTTACTGTAAGTCTAAATCTTCGCCTCGTCCGCGCAGATCCGCAAAGCCCAAGATGGACAGGATCAGACATATTGCACATTTTTCATAAATCCTGGACAAAAGTTTTTCCGTGACACTTGTCCGGGTTATCAAAATATGCCCCTCGTCCGTCCGGTTCCGTAGAGCTCGAGATGTACCTGATCGTACTGTAATTGTGGAAGATATAATAAAAAAGAAAACGTTTATCCACAAAATGACCAACTACTATTTTGAGAAATTCAAAAAAGTTTTTGGCAACGTTGAAATGAAAGTGTTTCGGGGAATGCGGCCCCCTGACGTAATCGGAAGGAAAAATTAAAATTAAAAATTTTGAAAATGCCCCAAAAAGGGTGACGGAATGCCCTGAGCACTGTTTTGACTTTAAAAATTACCCCTCTAATAAACCACTGCTTCGCTTGACCAATACAGTTCTATAGAGCCCGAGATGAACCCGATCGGACGAAAATTGCCCGAGCTATAAAAGAATCAATGTTTTTTTGGATTTCCCAAAAATGACCAACCACTTAAAAAGAAACGAAACGAAATTAGTGTTAGGGCCGTAACCTCTGATGCAGCCCACTGGCGCCATTGGAATTGCCTCAAAAATGAAATGGCTTGAAGATATCAATGAAATGTCTTAATTTATATTTCCAAAACACCCCCTCCCCCCAAAAAAAAACAGTGTCAGAGGCATCTAGTCAAAACACAAAACAGTCCTCGAAATTCGGATTCGTACTGGAAAAAGTTAATAAATTTCACTGAATAATTAAGGTTATTCTTTATAAAACTCGACTTCTCCCCCCCCCCCCAATCACTCCTCGCCACTTTGTCCTCTCGATTCCCTCGGCGTGTTCGTTGACTTGACTTTGCCCCCCCCCCCCCCCCCCCCAAAGCCCGCCACTGCCCAACCGTAAAGGAAGTCGCTAGTATGAAACATTTATTTCTATTAGTGGAAGTATTAAATTGTCGTCTCGATACTTTGGTTGCACCTAGGCGGGCTGAGCCCCACTATTGGTGGAAGTCTATGCTGTCTCGATTGCACTAAGGCTGTCTAAACGCTTCTATGTCATGATGTTATCGATGTGCATGTGCATATGCTGGAGTTTTATATGGACATTCATTACTGTATTTAAAAAATAGTTTCCCAATCAGAGCCCCCCAACTTCAACCAGACTCAATGCCTGACTTATTACATCACTTCATAGCTAAAAATAGATTTCTTATAATGTAAGTGTTTGTATCTTCTGTAGGGAGCCTCTTCAAGCTTACGAACGCACTTTATTAATATGTTGTGATCAGTATAAATTAGCGTAAAAAATTCACTGACGAGAGTATTCAAAATTTTAATGTGCGTTTTTTGCGCCCAGGATCTGGAAACGAATGGTTGAGATGTTGTTGGGCGTAATCGCCAAACCTTAGACGTATTTTATAAGTCAACAAAGGAAATCGAATCGTTGAAGGCATATCCGTTAAATGACGTTTTTCATTTGCATGCATACGAAAAATGACGTTTTTTTATCGGCCTTGGTTTTACAAACCACGTTTGAGTGCCGTTTTGGCGCTCAGGACATTCGAAATAGGAGTCGAAGTAATTTTTTTTAGAAAGTTTGATCTTGTTAGAAATTAATGAGACCAACATGGTAGGGACATAAAAGTCGAAATAGGGCCCGTTTAGGGTCATTCAAAAAAAGCATGTGTAAAAGAATGTTGATTTTTCTATGCAGAACCGGACACGCATTGCAATCTTGTCTCCCCCCCCTGTCTACCCTTCAAACGTAACCAAATGCGTGATGTTTGGTATGACAATTTCCGTAAAGATCGGATACAGTGGTTTTTACAATTCTTGAAATTTACAAAAAATATTTACCGTGCTTTTTGTGACCTTGAATGCAAAATTTAACTATCAAAAAGTGTCCCGGACCGAACTCAAAGGCTTCGCCCTAACCCGGGTTCGAACCCAGGTTCTCAAACCAATTTTATTTCAATTCCTTTATACTTGCGCTACATTAACGAGCCTTGGTCGTTCCAAATCGAACCGAGGAAAACCAAAATTTTAAACTTTTAAAGTTGCACTGCAAAATGTTAAAAATTTTCCAACTTTGCGATTTTTTCCCTCGCAATCGGAAAGGAATATCGAGGAAATTTTGGTTTTAACCCGTTCGCTATTTCATTGGCTTTCGGAATTGTCAAACCTCGAAGCTCTACCGCGCATCACAAAATTTCAAAAAAATGGAAAATGGAAAATCCAAACAATGTCCGAAAAAAAGAAAACGGTAAACATTTTTGCCGTCTGGACCCCCCGCGTTAACTCCGCACGGGCACTTCTCACACGCCGTAAGTGAATTTGAAAATTCTGTTTTTTTTAAACATTTTTTTATTTAAACAGCAAGTTTAACTTTTTTCAAAATTACGCGCATTTCAAAATGTTCATCGTCGCCCCGGCAAAAGTATTGTAACGGCCCTAAAACCCCTAACGGTGCTTGTACCCAGAACGATTCCAAACGCGCCCGTACCGTCGGCGTTCGGGTGCAAAGCCTACTTTGGGCGCGGCAATCGTGAGATAAAATAATTATGATTTTTTGATGCCAAAACGTACACGCATGTCAATTTGGCGAGTTCCATAACTAATATACAAATGCTACAAAATGGGTCATGTTTGGTATCACGATTAACGTAAAGGTCCTATGGATGCCTTTAAACCACTTGTGAATTTTAGAAAAAATGTGTACCATGCTTTTTACGATTTTGAATGAAAACTCATACTGTAAAAAAGTGTCCCGAATCGTGTTCGAAGGCATCTACTGATCCGGGGTTCGAACCAAGGTTCTCAAACTAATTTTATTAAAATTCCTTCATCATTCCTCTACATTAATGTGCCTTGGTTAGTGGGAAATTAAACCTAGGGAAGTCGATTTTTTAATTTTTTTAAATTGCACTGTCAAATTTTCCAAATTGGCCAACTTTAGGAAATTTTTTTCACCCATTTTGAAAAAGAAAAGGGGACCAATTTTTTTAAAGCTTGTTACGAAATTCATTGGCTTTTGTAATTGGCAAATTTTGGGGCTTTACCGTGAACCCGAAAATTTCCAAAAATTTGGAACCGAAAAATCCAAACAATGTCCCATAAAAAGAGAACGAAACGTTTTTCCGAAAATGTTTTTCCCAGGCCGCCAGTTTTTGTTAATGTTTACACGTTAAAACAAAAAACGAAAATTCGGGAATGCTCCAAGTAATATCTGCGTTTTTTATAAAATTTTCTCGTTTCCAAATCCAAATTGTTTATCGCCGTCCCGGCCAAAGTATGATAGTCGGCCCGGAACCCTTCGCGGTGCTTGTACCCGTAATTATTTCGAACGCGTAGGAACCGTCGACGTTCGGGTGCGTAGCATACTTTGGGCGCGGCAACCGCGAGTACAAAAACTGTCTAAAACCACGTTTTTCGCGATTTTTGACTTTTTGACCCGGAAGAAAATTTTTGTCGGGTCGCGGGTATTTTTTTTTCGGAAATGTCGATCTTTTTTCGTGGAGGAGCGTCCAAAATGTACGCGTTTATCACGCTCCTTGGCGGAGAAAACGTCTTGCGTGGAAAAACTCGCTTTCCGCGCCCAGTCCAGAGTTAACGTAGTATTAATAGTTAGATAGATAGATGAGTGGTGATAGGTGACGATGAAGGACGATGAAACAAAACACGTGCCTTATGCAGGATTCGAGCTCACTTCTTTGTAGTCATCTTCGGACAATTCTCCCTAACCGTATAAAGTTATAAAACCACTAAAAGCCATCCAGATATTAAAATCATGAAGTCGACGATGATACATAATTCAACATACGAATTATCTGATCATTTAAATAGTAGGTGCATTGCAACGTGTTATTATAAAGCTTATGTTAAATAAATAAGTCAAAACTATTCATCATAAGGCGTCTTGTTTGAACAAGTACTTAAGTATTTTATAACAGGTGTTTATTGCAAGTGTGGTGTGCGGGTAGCCGAACATTCGCGTCGGGTGTTTGGGGGACGACCCGATAATCAAAAACATATGCCCGACGTTCGGGTAACGAAAAATATATATTTTTAGGGGATGGTGGAGGTGTCAGTCCAGGATTTACAAACATTGTTGGTGGAGGTGCCGGTCCAAACCTTTTTTTTATTAAAAGCTTGTTTACAAAATACAATTCTATGAAAATACGGACAATAGAAATCAAATTGGAAGGAAAGTGAAAATGTAAGATTTTACACAAGAAAAATGCATATCCACATTTATATGCCGACTTGTGCAGTCCTTACTCCGCGGACGTGTCTTGGCTGGTGACTAACAGAGATTACACCCTGCACTCCCTCCCCCAGCCGCGTGACGTCACATCAGCTGGTGGCCACCCCGTAATAATCCTCTTTACAAACACAGCCATCCGCTCAGGGAGTAATTATCTTTTTATCGTTAATTAACAAACTTTACTGAGGCTCTAAGTATCATATTTCGTAACGAGATTAATCGCGACAATTACTTGGGATAATTACAGAGTTCCACGTGGGAGCCACGTACACAAAATCAAAACGAACGTGGGACCTTGACCCTTTCGTGAACCATTCCACACTGCAGGTAGGAACATCTCAAATGTGCATTCCGTTTAGAGCAGCGAATTTCCATTCTGCGCCCAGCAGAATCCACAATTCTCCAAGCATACATTCAATCCAGCATCCCTTATTATTTAGCACGTCACCAAAGTAAAGTTCATAGCCTTTAGTTTTAATATTAATCGTCGCTTCTAACTTTCCTTTCGCTTACTTTATTAATTCGCTGTGGATCGAAATAGGTTTAACTGTAAATCGCTCTATCTCCCATAATCCGTTTGCCGCAATCGCCTGAATGCCTCTTCTAATAAGCTGTACTAACATTACATGGATCCGGTTGCGGTTATGTCAATGCCCCGGCAGCTGGCTACGCACGTGACAAGTCTGACCCGCGTGACATCCTACCTGAGACGGGGTCAAGCCCTTTGACTCGGAGTCAAGTAAGAGAGACATACAGACAGACAGACGCTCGTCCTCTGGGTGTAATTTGCAGGCCTGGGGCACCCGGGGTAGGGGGAGTAATACTCTCAAACAACACGCTTAGCCGCGCCCGGCCAGGCCTATTGAGGGATCGGCACAATTATGCCGGCTGGAGGGGCCTGAATCAACGCTTAGGGCTATTCAGCTAAGCCTATTACAACAGACGAAAGTCCACAGTTCAGAGCTTTCTGTGTTGTAACTCGGAAAGTTTTGCTTTACGATATAACCGAAAATACAAACTCAATACAACGTGAGGACTGAAACATTTTCAGAACATAAAGTTTGAGCTTAAACCTATAAGCATCGTTGCTCTCTCCCTTTTTACAATAGGGCTTTAGTGATGAATGGCATTAGTAAAACAATTGTAATGTCAACTCTAAAAGCAGAAACATTCAAGTATAAGGCAGGCAATACAAATTATTCCGGTGTGTTGAGATTCAGCAATGTTTAGGGTCCAAGTTACATATTGATACCCTTACTTACGCGCGACGTCAAACTGATTGTCACCCTTGTTGGTGTGACCTTGGACGGCGGGGATGGCGCTGCCTAGAGAGGATTCCCCTAGTCGAGAATTAACGCACTCACCCCGCACGCCGTAAACGTCGGCATTTGGTGGAGAATAATTGCTATACAACATTTCAAAGCTTGTTAAAAAAGGCTCTTATTTTCGAAAAGAGCATATTCGTAGTTTAGCAAATAAGGTTTCGACATGTTAAGTTGATATGGTACGACATGTGCTCGTTTTTGCCATTAATTACAAATTAGTCCCTAATATACTCAAGATAATCTAGCTTGTTGTCCATAAACAAATCCTCTTTTGCAATGCATCATTTTATGCTATCCTATTTACTTGTGATAAACTAACTAGGAAAAATTTAAAAATGGTGTAACGAAATTTGTCTGCAATTCTAGTTTAGTTTATTGAAATGATATATTATATTATTTAATGCAATTGCTTCAATTCGCAAAGAATCTAGTGACATTGTACCATGAGTGTTGATAGTTTCTAACTAAGATGACCTCTGTACGTAACAGGAGCGTCTACTTGCGACATCTTGTTCCGGCCTCATATACAAACTGTTGCTGTCTCAGAGAGCTTCACTATCTCAACTAAGCACAGCTTTGAAGGTGATTGCGGCTAGGAACGAGTAGCTAGAGATTGTTCGACCGGAGCAGATGCGAGTCCACCCAGCGCATTGAGCACCTAACTAAGAGGGGTTCAATGTTACGCAGAACCATAATGGGCTTAAACTATCTCCCTACTGATGTTAATGGAGCCTGTTCGCTGCGATTTACCCTTCACTTTAGTTTACGGATTAGTTCTCTACACCGGCGTAGTTCACAGAGAGGACACGGTCATCTCTCCTGCGTTAATTATAAAAAACAAGTCAGCTCCTACTCAAAATATTTCACCTTCTATTGTCAATTTGAATGGCAACACATCATTATTTTCTTACAGATCAGTGACCAATAACTTTTTATTGATGTAGTTCTTGAATCATTGGTGACAAAGTCGATTAAGTAATACAAATAAGAGGTTATATTGTCATTAAAACCATGCGTTAATATAATATCAATAGAAAAAATTAAGCATTCGACAACACACAACAAAATTGCTCAACTCTATGGTTGAATATGACATTTAATATGCAACATTTTCCAAGGAACGGAACTTTCTTACAAACGCGATATAACTTTAACTACAAGAAAACTTACGAGCTAAACATTGTCGTTGTCTATCATTTTAAATATCTAAACTCCAGACACAAAAAGAATAAAAATAACTTTTACGATCGACAACGGAAGAAACCATTCTTGTATTAATCTTGTTCCGAGAGAGTTTAATTTTTAATGTTCTATAGTTTAAGACTGCGATGTTAAGTCGTGAAACTTCCTTCACTGGGTTTATAACAATGACGTGAGGTGGGAGCAGTATTTTATTTCAACTTATTTTATCTACCCTTTGCTACAGGACTTGCGCCCCACAAGTGCTCGGACGTATTGGTCGCGCGTCGAAGGCGCTGACAGATGATTTAAGATTGAAGTCACCCATTAAAAATATAAAACGCATTGTTTCACTACTATACGTTGCCCAATTTCGTAATTTATTATAAATTGTCCCATGTTTTTATTGGTTTCATATAATGTCTTCTTGAGAATGAACGCCTGGTTGAAACGTTAAAGAATATAAATAATTATTCATATAACTTAACGTAACAAATGTCGAGGAATAAGACGGAACTGATAAGTGAAAAGCACTGCCTCCTAGATGCTAGGTAGTGGTGAAAAGGTTCAACAAAGTCAGGACTATGCTCATGAGAATGAATCACAGGCGAGAAACTGTCACCCATGATGCAACCTAAGTAATATGTGAAAAGTTGCCGTATCTCATAGAAAAGTTGAAGACTCTCCAACTGACAGAAGGAGTCACTGGAAGATAAATAATGTGAAGCTAGCTTCTGTTTACTTCAAAGATAACTCTTTCGGTTATTTCGTTTTACGCTCGTTCATGTTTGACTTCCTACTTACAACTTCATAATAGTAATTGGCCAAGAAGCCAAGCAACAGTTTTCAAAAGTCAAACTCTAAAAGTAAAATAAGATATAAAGAAAATTATAGTTTTCTCTTGAAATAATAGTACTGAAGTTCCTAACTTTTCCTGTACACACCAAACATTTCTATGAGCAAAACTTTTTGTTTAATGTCAGATCCGTGGTGTGAAGAATAAAATGAAAACACGTATTGTATATTGAACGTCTCCTCTTTGAAAGCCATAAGTCACATTCTTGCCTGTTCCCATGAATGCAATGCGATATTCGGATATGCGCGCCGATGTTCCAATAAAGTAATCCGATCAAGAATATCGAGATTGAGATAGAGAGAGACTCACTGTTTTGTCCTGAAGCATCCCGATCTTACAGTCGAGCATAACCGTGGTCCCCACTCTAGCGGTGATGTTCTGTGTATCGGTCCCCTCCTCGAAGAACGGTCCCCACCGGGCTCCGTGGTGGTGGTGGGGGACCGCGGGCAGCCACGCCGGCACGTGGGGCGTGGTCGCGGGTGGCGGGGGCGTGGTCGTGGCGGGAGGGGGAGGAGCCTCGCTGCTCGAGGACACGCCCTCGGATGACCTTGACGTCGAGGGGACATCCTCAGAGGTCACGGAGAACGCGAGGGTCGAGAGAAGCGGCTCGGGAACCTCCGTGTCGGGAGAGAACGAGGCCGACGCGTTGCCCTCGTTCAGAACCGTCACTTCCGGGGAGAACGTCGTCTCGTTGTCTGGAAAGAGAAGAAGAAGAAGAACACAGGTGAGAACATTGACAAGGTCCACTGAAACTCTTTGAAGACATTCGGGTCAACTCCGAAGAGCTCTGATGCAGGCGCAAGTAGAAATTGTGGACCTTGTGATATTGGCACTCTTTTTTTTTTTTTTTTCAATATTTCAATATGATACATTGATGCAGGTTGGTCAGCCAAAGCTTTAAACGTGAACAGTTACGCAGATACCGCACCCCAAAGAAGTACAACTGTAGCTTGAACGTGGGTAACCTCTAGATAAAGAATTGACTGATTGACTGATCTAATGACTACACAACATGTTTATAAGCTGCAGGCATCATCCATACTTTATTTTGTATAAAACAGGTTCATAGACGTACTCTAAAAACTACGAGACTTTTGCAACGTATTCCAAACTCGTAAATTGTTTCTTGGGAAAGTTGGTTCGCATTCTTGTTTTTATTGTTAATAAGTTTGTATTACTTTCCTGATAAAGTACTCAGTTTATGAGGAAAAAGCTACCTTTAAAAGGTATCTTCACAAGGAAGTTTTCATCAAATTCCATGTTTCACATTTTAATAAAACTCAAGAATAAAGTCTGTTGCAATAGATCTGTGATCCTAAGCCCCGCCTTCTTTCCAGCTACCACTACACACCTCTAGTCAGTGAGATGGAGGCGGGGTCAAGTATATAGCTCGTCCGCCAGCTAGGCTAGTTGTGGGCGTTGTAATGGGAGGAGTCCTAGGATGAGATACCTTGCAGTCGACTTTACATCGTATTGCTTCATATCGTCTGTACACGTTTCTACCAACATACTTTGTTTTAGAGGACTTCTCTTTTACTTGTGTTTGTATTCGTAGAAATAGTTTTAAAGCGAGACTTGTTACTTTAGCAATCGTCTGGTGTCAAACACGGTGTGGATTCGATATTCATCCAGATGTGTTGTTACAAGCGAAAGCTCAAGAGTTATGTTCCCAGTGTTCATCGCATAGCTGATGAAATCCTGTAGACAACATCATTGGGTTAGGGAATACATTCGGCTTCCTCCAGTCATAAATCACGTTTCAATATCACCGTTTCATCTTTTTGTTTAAGAGGATATTATAGCACTCGCGTTTAGACAGATTCCTGATCGTTCGGCCGACTGACAACACAGTTATTAGAAAACTACGGTCACACTTTTCTTAAACGTTTCCACAAAACATATTTTTTACTTAGATTTTTACGAATCTCGAGTCAGTCATTTTCGTGGGTATGGTTTGGATGATACACAACGCAATATATTTTTTCCCACCCTTTTTATAGTTGATTCATTAAATAATTGCATTAAATATTCATTTTATTGTTACTTATTGTTGTGTTTAAAGTCATTGTTGTAATATTACTTTTCCAAATATTTATGTTTATCTATGTGATATGTTTATGTAATATGTGTGTGCATGTTTTTGTATGTTATATATTTATGTAATCTGTTTATGTAATATGTGTGTGCATGTAATATGTAGTTCATTGTTGTGTCTGCATCTATGTTATTAGATTCATTTAGTTGTCTTCCGTTGTAAATCATTTTTTCAACTAAATAGGATAGATGTTAAATAAATAAATAAAATTAATATAAATAAATTTTGAGAGTCTACGACACTAGGGCTGTCCATAGTTTCATATACGTCCGGTACTTTCTTGCGGAATGTACCAACTGTATACCAACTGTCAATGTGTCCCAATCCCTCTACCATAAGCGCTGAAAACCACATTAATTACGTAGAGTAACAGCAGAATATAGTTCTTTAGTGGTTCTTCACTTATATTTTACTCACCATCGTAAGTTGAGGATGGTTAAACTTTTAACAGCGTGAACTGAATCCAGCACCGATTCAACAAGGTGTTAATATGGACGAATTTAGCCCAGAGATTTCTGTTCTACCATTCTAGCCATCCCACAATTACAACCCAACTATATAACTGGAGGGTTAATATCTGTGCTGTTAAAGTGTGCTAGTTTTCTCCCCACACATAACATTTTATTAACACTATTAATTAGTGTAATGAAAATGTACGACCTGATAACTGACACGGATTTACCGCCGGGTGTAAACGACTAAACGGAGTTTTATATTATCAGCATGTGGTTAAATCACCGGCATCACGAAGCTAATACTCTAAATGAAGACTGGCTGATGGGAACTAGGGTCGCCCTGGGGGCACAAAATGTACTCTCTTAATTTGCTTTGTAACGGATTTAATAGAAGGCTTTCAGTGTAATAGGATGTTGTATAATGTTACGAGGGAATATTTATTCAGAAAACCTTTTAAATGGCTTTGTTGTTAATCGCAAGAGATGAAAGATACTAACAGAGGTTTTATACTATAGGACACAAATTTACACTTTAAATCAATGTATTCCACATATTGCTTTTGTAGTTAATAATTTATTATGCCAATGTGAATAGTTTTAAGCATTAGGAAATAATACAAGGAGCATATCACTCAAAACAATATAATATGTGTGCAAGTCTTCAAAGCATTACAATTATTTAAAATACAAACAATGATATTTTGATCAAGAATATTATTTTACGATTCGGCGTGATAAATGTATAATGTTACGTTTCAGATGTCGTTTCTCTTTGTTCTTAAAACATGAACCCTTTATAACCCAACAAAGCTTTCGTTGATTACCTTGCATAAAATTTAAATGACAAAGAAGTAACATTCCATTTAATAAATTTTGATCAATTACATAAATTAAAAACACTGCATTTTAATTTCCTTCCTTAATTTTCTGCTTCAAGAAAATTAGTCTGGTCGATTTTTACCTTGAAAAAGTTAATAATAATTTCCCTCAAGTGAAGCCAACTCCCCCGCCTCACCCTCCAACCAGCAACCAAGCCCCACCAGGAAATGGAAACGTCACCTCGTCTGAACGACCGCGAACTTGTGGTATGTGCGATTCAATTCTTCGCGGTCTCTCTCTCTCTCTCTCTCTCTCTCTCTCTCTCTCTCTCTCTCTCTCCCCCGCTCATCTGATTGTCGAGCAAAGAAGACTCGGAATAACACTTGTGCTACCACCGCAACTCGACACCGCAGTATTTACCCTATCGATTACCAATACCAAGAGAGTGTCCGACGCGTGCATTAAAGAAAAGCGCGGGCCCTGCGTGGTCAATGGCAAAGACGCTCCGCTAGGCGGCGGTTCCAGGGGGAGGTTTAATTGCTCCCGTTCCGCTCGGAAACAATTGAGCTGCGCCGAGCGGAAACCGCTCAATTGCTGCGAACACGGTGATTTCAATGTATTCCACTTCGTTTGCGTCCCCTTCTGTTCGCCGCACACGGAATGTGATTAAAACAACTATTTATTGTTAAATATAAATAAATCTTTCGACTTTCAACTATAACGATCTCTGTTCAACACTTTAAACCATTAATATAAACCTAAATGAGGGTTTTATACAATTGAATATTCATTGCGTGTCTGCGTCTTTATTGGTCTCGGCTTCCACCCTCTCTCTCTCTCTCTCTCTCTCTCTCTTTCACACGCCTCTCTCGTAGCTGTTTTGTCTTGCGTATATAGCGCACGTCTTGCGGACTATTTTCTCTCGGGAAGGTATTTTATTCGCGCGCGCCACCGCTTCTTCGCAGAATCCAATTTTTGTTCATGTTCGAGTGACGAATCCGTCTCGAGTCCAATTTCCGGATTTTAGAGGACGACGAGGAATGAAACTTTGGATGGAACCATCAAAACTTTTCCGATGCCCCCCTCCCCACCCACCCTTTTCTGTCTCAGACTTTACTTACATACACCAGCGATCATTAGTGTATTGTTATTCATGCGAAGAACATATTGTTCCTAGCAAGACACACCGATGAACATGCTGCTATCACCGTGAGACAACCATTTATCAGCCCCAGCTATCTGACAAGGAGTCAAGCATCTGTCTTCTTCACACCCCGTACAAACACCCTAATGATCGTCTTCCTATGCGCCGCGAAGCCTGACGATAGCTGATAACGTAACCATTATTCTAAACGTTTCTCTTTAACGATCGATACCGAGTGTCTTCTGTTTCTTCAGACTTGAGTTGAGACCTAGGTGCGATGATGAATCACTAGGGTTTGCTCGGCCCTCTCAATAACGTGACCGGATTATGAACGTAATACCCAACCCTCCTGGGCCAGCCTAGGCTGGCTGGAAGCACCGATAAATACAGAGCGGTCCGGCATCGCGTATATCATGATACTACATTGTACGTAGGGCTACCCCAAAACCCAGCGACCTGTATTTAGCTTGTAATATATTTAACCACCTGTAATGTAATGTGTCAGCTTATGTTTTAGCCCTAAAATATTTGAAATATATGTCCCTTTAATACGGTACAAACTAAAGTTTAAACAAAAAATCAAACAGTGTTTTGGACGACGTTGAATTTGGTCCCTCATTTAGTTAACTATTTATAAGAGATGCTTGTTGGAAATTAATTCACTAACAATATTCCAATTAACTAAATTAGAACAACATGAATAGTGTCTAGTTGCCGCTTCATCATAACTTTATGCCACACTCCTCACCGGAAGTTTGTGAAAACCATTACAAATTTGAAATTATGTATTGACGAGAAAACACAATTACAGTAAGGACCCTCGGCTGTCCTCACAATAAGGATTTCTGAAGTAGGGTATGCGAGGTATACACTATGTAGTTAGGGAAAATCATTGGAGAACGCTGAACACGTACTAAATGTTGAGTACTTGTTATAACAAAAAACATGTTTAACCCAAGAATAGGGAACAATTGTATTTCGTGATGTGTTTTATTTGATGTAATGGCGAATTGTGATGTATTTTGTTATTGTTTGAAAAAAGCAATTGCTTGAAAAAAAAACTGCTACTCCTATGTATTTAACGAATACTTTTTTCAGTTAGAAAAAGTGCTATGCTATCGTTGCTATTTTGTTTGATTAAGGAAATAGATTTCGTTAACTATGCAAGTAGAATATAAACGTGAACTGTTTAGAAATAAAGAGAATTGATAAATTAAACTAGTCTTGCGCAACAAGACAATAAGATTCTTGTGACGCCAATCAGCAATGTCGTTAGCACCAGAAACGATAAAGCGCAATGAGTGGTACAGGTCTGGCCATCCACGGAGTAGAATAGGTCAAGCGATGCTCTCAGAGTCGCACGGGACGAATAAAAGAACGGGAGAAGCGCTTTACAAAAACAACACATCAAACAGACTAGAAGTAATTACGCTCCGCTATTCTTTATACTGCTGACTAGCTCAGGCCATTCTGCTACGATACAGTGCAATGTAGAGCAATTCAGGTTAACTAACTATATAAAAGACAGATGAAGGCAGTAATGGGTACCTTTTTGGAAGTGTTATGACACAATATGATTTTAGAAGCAAAATCAACATTAGTGCGGTATTTATGTAATGGATTATACATTTAATATCGTGGTATTTTAAACAGTTACAACGTAATTTTGTGACATTGTTATTTTCTCCAGAAATTGAGGACTTCTGGTAACAGTTGACTAAAATGTAGTAACTAAGACACCGTTTTAACCACCAACTTGTCGTCTTTCAGATAAGTGTACATCTTAGTCACTGGAAGCAACATTTACAACCCAAATTTATCGTATTTGATATAAGCAATAATTTTCAATTAATAAAATAAGTCACTTTTTGAGGTGAAGATCAAATATTTAAGTTTATACATCATTATATTTACGCAGTTAATCAGTGATTGAATCTGAAAATATAGCTTTTACTTTATTAGTTTATCAAACCGACTTATATGTAAGAACTATAGCAATTACCGACTTGATCGTTTTTATATATATATATATTATTTATTTCCAATTGTATTTATTAATGTAACCCTATAAATCACCGGTATTTATTAAGCTCCAATAGAAATAAATAAAACCTCCAAAGTCGGTAAACATAAAGACAGGATAGAGCAGATAAGCATCAAAGTGCCACTTTTTTAAGTCCTGCAAATTAATTTTGAAAGCACAATTATTCCGCGTCTCTTCTGACGCCCGACATTAACCAGACCGACCCCTATGCAGATCGTGTGTGTGTTGTTTTATCCAGCATTTAATTGCATTCCATTTCGCGTTATTTTCTTCGTCTGTAAATCTAGGGCAAAGTAAATGCAATGAATTCACAGCGCTCCATGCAACTAACTGGCATTGACGCGCGAACCGGAGCACGGGCCTCGGAACAATACGGCGTATTTAACTTTGCGCGACCGACCAACCAACAACGGTTTAACAGCCCCCACGAGAATGGAACTGGTAATAGCATTTAGACAACATTCAACAACTAATTTGCAATGCGTTGTCGAATATTATGGAATATGTGGGTAAATCACTTAAAATTATTCATGAATGTTGTTTGTTCAAAAGCTCTATACTAGAACTAATGTAGTTCCAAACAAAACGAGAATATATTTCCGTGTGTAACATGATTTCCGAGGGCTGAATCTAGCACTGTACGTCATCAGCGCACTTGAATGCACTCCCGTAGGTTGTTCGTTACACAACCCCCCCACTGCCCGCCGCCATTACGCACTACGGGTTGTTCGTTACACAACCCCCCCACCGCCCGCCGCCATTACGCACTACGGGACAGATCCACTATTGTGGTTTCATTTCACAGCATTCAACGCACGACATCACAATTTCCTCTTGTGTTTTATTCAATGCAGTTGGTTGATGCTGTTAGTTTATTCCTACAACCAAAGGCACAGACTTTTCGAATTGACTGCGGCTGCCAAAAATAGCGCTACATTGAGGATTTGGAGTAACACACAACTGTGGTTTGATTGGTTTAATTAATTTAATGAGTTGACCTATGAAGTTTTTGTAGTAGCTGAAAAATAAAATTTTATTCGGAGAATAACTTGATTGTTATCAAAGTAAAATTGAGTTTATATGCAATCATATTTTTGAATTTGTACACAAGTTTGCATAATAGTGCAAATGATAAGGGATGTTAAGTTCAAACACAAGCACATCGATGCTTTACAGGTCGATACAATATACTTTAGTAAATAAATTGCATTGCAATTGATAACGAAATTTAAAATTATGCATTGCAATACATTAAGATCAACACAATTAATATTTTTGGAATTTATAACATATTTTAATAGGCGTTTTAAAATTCTAAGAGCTAATGCAAAATACAATCCAACGTTAACAGTTTCTTTATTATGTGTTGGCTAATAATAATAATCGACTTTTATTCTTCAGCCCTCTCCAAGTCTTGCCCCCCCCCAACCCATTTTTTGGCGCTAATATACTCAACAAAGTCCTATTCCCTGTTAAACCCCTAGACTACTTCTGTAGTTCATTTTGTACCCAAGATCTTCCTTAGAGTCCTCCTGACAACTAAGCACTTAATAATTGCTGTAATACCCTCACACTAAAAGCCAGTCCTAGTGGCTGTAAGCTCACAAACACGTTACACTCGTAAATATGTATTACCGACGGTCCGTCTGTGACTGCACAACACTATCCACTTCCTTCGCATGAATGCTTTCATGACTTGCCATTTCCTCTAGTAGTTTGAGGCCAATAGGGGACCCATAACCCTTGTACAATGGTAATTTGACTGGCGAGTTAGGGTTTCGTGCTCCATATACGTTCTTATGACCGTTTGATGACCTAAAGATAAAAGACAGGAAGTCTTGTTTACTTCAAGTCAACACATTTCACCCTAGAACGGCCAATGGTAAAATCACCAAGAAAGAACCTTCATGCTGAAAATCTCTACTTTGTCCCAAGATAAATATTTTCCCAGGATGCCTCCACATTCTCTCATGATATTTATATGTGTTGACAGAATGGATACACACGATAATCGTTACGAAAAACATTCCGATTTTGTTTTGTGAAAAACTGGACTTACACGTGTGATATATTCCCCAAGCTTGTTATAACTTGACATTTGATCGAGGATGATTAATTGATATTAAACTTTTTGTGAGAGAAATCATTTGCATGTATTGAGTGGCTAGTGTCTTACTTATGGCCCCCAGCACTGCTAGTGCTAGGATGCAGAGAGTGGCTAGTGTCTTACCTATGGCCCCCAGCACGGCTAGTGCTAGGATGCAGAGAGTGGCTAGTGTCTTACCTATGGCCCCCAGCACTGCTAGTGCTAGGATGCAGAGAGTGGCTAGTGTCTTACCTATGGCCCCCAGCACGGCTAGTGCTAGGATGCAGAGAGTGGCTAGTGTCTTACCTATGGCCCCCAGCACGGCTAGTGCTAGGATGCAGAGAGTGGCTAGTGTCTTACCTATGGCCCCCAGCACGGCTAGTGCTAGGATGCAGAGAGTGGCTAGTGTCTTACCTATGGCCCCCAGCACGGCTAGTGCTAGGATGCAGAGAGTGGCTAGTGTGGCCACGCTGCCCATACTGTGTCGTCACTACTAGACGCTGATTGGTCGGTTCTTCCGTCTGGCTCTCTCTCGGACCATCTTACGTCACAGTCTGGAACAAACACAGGCATATTGTCAGTCATGACATCTAGCGCTTACAAACACTTGAGTTAGTTAGTTAATAGGAATTAACGGCACATAACACTAAAGTTATAGCTGCTCAATCGGAAGTTTGCAGGTGGTGACGTCACCGTCGGGCTAGCTCTGGCCAATCACAGGCCCCATTAAAACACCGATCGCTCATTGGCCCGCCCGGCCCCGCCGATGACGCTAGCATCTGCATTCTTTCGACGGAGCAGCTTAGTGCCCTATGGTTAATATTAGGTTTTTTAAGAGGGGGGCGTAAGCGGTTACGCGCGGGGGACTACGTGGAGGGCAGGCCTATGCTGGTCAGAACCAGACACAGGCAAGTGGAGGACAAGGGGGCAGAGGGCCGGTGGCTAAGGGATGTGGGCTGAGGCTCTACCAGGGAGGGAGGACAAATTCATTGGCAATCTAACATTACATTTCTATTAATGCGATATCATGGCGATCCCCAACCGATAGCTATGAAACTGGACATTGGAAGTTGTCATCTTTTAAAATTTTCGATAGATAACTTAGATATCTGGACTTCCAGTCGACTCTCGTAACTAGCCTAAAATAAGATTGACCCAATAAATGTGCAATGACCTAGTTCAACTCCCCCCATTTGCAGATTAAACAAGGAATGACTGACTCCACATTATAATCTTTCATTCACACTATTAAATCAAGGCTTAAAACCTTATTCGCATTCCTAGATGTTATTCAAGCGTAAAGCACTAAGCTCTTATTCTGGAGGACCCGGGTTCAACGCCCGTCACTGACAACGATGACTGAAACGTTTTCCGAGGTTTCTTCACTAATGAACGCGAATGTAGAGAGTGAGTGTTTTGAAACCGACATTGGGCTTTCCCTTTTTAAATTTTCCCTTCTTAAATATCTAGTTAGCTGAAGAATAGCACGCAATTAGTTTGTGCCTTGAAGGTTTCCCAAGAAAAAAATTAAATTAAGTTACAATCCAAAACATGTATTTTCGTCTAGATTTCCTTGGGATTGTGGTGATACCAGACTACGCAGCTAGTAGCCCGAGGAGAGAAGGGAAAACAAATTACCCCACATCGCGTAGAATAAATGTGTTCAGTTTCCGTCGCGACGCACAGAGGAATATGTTGTCGCAGGCTTTTTGCTGCCCGTCTGGACGTCCGGACGCGTAATAGGGAGTTTCTTTATCAGCAGCGCTGTTGTTCATTCCGTTTTAGAACTGTAAAATGTTTTTGCTCGCTCAATTTCGAATCTGTTTTCTAAACTGTATCCTTTAATCAGTCGTTGAAGTTATTGCAGTCATTTGACTCGTCTACTAACAGAGAAAGCACCAATTTGTGTTCTAGCAAGAAGTCTCGGATCCGCGCGCACTCGGGCGATTTATCATTCTAAAAAGTTACATCGCACATGTAAAATATCTACTGAGAGTGTATACAGCCTCCGAGTCTTAACTCACGGTGAAGCAAACTCTTGTGGCATGTTGAAAGTTTGAACGAGAACGTCAAGTCACATATTATAAAACTTGAATTGCAGCTCGAAAGTTATGATGAAAATGATTTGTACAGCGTTGTCTTAAAAGTAAAATTAATATAAAAAATGCTCCAAAAAAATCGTTTGGCGGTGAAGCCCTAGTTGTTTCACGTGCCTGCTTTTCACGTTTAGAAATAGAACTTGATTAAAAAAATGAAAGGACTAAGTTTTCAATAGAAGAATGTGTTGCAAAGGACGTATTGGTGGTCGCTTCACGAGGATGAAAACCAACATCAAATCGCGTCGTTTCTAACGGACTCATAAGGACGAAGCTTAGAACTTTTATCGCGGCTTATAAGTTATTTTGAAAATAATTTGTATGACGCTGCGCGAAATGAAAAATTTAAAACAAAAGTACTCGATAACGTTTTGATGTTTGTCCGTTTTAAATCTCACAACTTTTAAAACACCAATGTAAACTATTCATTACCTCTAGTATTACTTAGTCTAATTCCATGTTTGAGCTTATTTGCAATGTGTGTTACTTATACTAGAAGCCTTCAGTATAACTAGTGGATTAAAGGGATATGTCGATTTAATACCGCGCTGTATCCAGCATTTCTCATATGTCGCATAAATTTATTCGTTATTGCTGTTACAAGAATAATTCGATTTCGAAACATGATTGTACAATACAGTATTGACAACGATGATATTGACTTCAAATGTAAGATCGATAATTTACAAAATGTAAATTTACTGTTGAATTCTAACCAAAGAAGGAAACACGAACGGTCGGTCTTACGTTTGGTTGACAATCTTACTTCCTGCAAGTCAATATTCGCAATAATGTGTTGAAACAATCTTCAATGATATAAAGGACAAGTACGATGAACGTTTTATGTGACATTCACCACCACATACTTGTATCATTGATATGTTTTCCCACCATCGACTTGCGTCATTACAGCTTGTTCTTAATCGGTAAAGACCACTACACTTGACAGTTCTTTAATTCTTAATAACATTTATAAGCTTTGAAATAATTTGAAAATAAAATGAAATGTGCAATATTTATTACGAATTATGGAGTTTTTCATTTGCGTAAAAGACCCTTTACACGAGCAATTAATTGCTAGCAATGATTGCTGAAAAGTTGAGCAGAGTCCTACTTTTGGCAATTATTGCTACCAATTTTTCAGAAGGCGTGCAAATGCGTTATAGGAAATGTGTGTATCCAACTTAGAGTCAATTAATTGCGGCAATGCATTGCTAGCAATTAATTGCTCGTGTAAAGGGTCTTTAAATAATTCATCACTATGTACATGAATACGTGAATACGATTTGTAAGAAAATGTATGAACTAAGATATTCAACCCAAGGTTATAACCTTGAACCTATATTAGTTGAAAGTGCTCAGAGACTTTAAGCAGAATGAGGCGAGATACACCCACACAGCTCGCCGCTACTTTCTGAGAGCTTTGGTTCAACAGCCCCCGCGCGCCCTAGCGACAACTCCCAGAGTTCCGAGCCAGCCGTATCGCCTACAATAATAAGTTCAATTTAGATCTAGCCGGAGTCTTGAGAGTCCTCAATGAAATCCATTATACGGAGACATTCGAAAGTGCTTTGGAATAACATGCTGCGCATTATCCCTGATTATAAGGGCGGCTGAAACACGGATGACTGCTTTTAAAATTCCGTGTTGGAATGGAATAATCCTATGTCAATTTTAGGCGCCAACCCTTTGATTCGCCAGAAGACGCTCACTGCAGATGGCGAAGAAATGAGGCGCTGTTCGGAATATCATTAGAGATTCTAAAGGGTTTCTCACTTTACACTGGGAATTAAGTTTAAACAATGAACGACCTAAATTCAATTTGAAATTTTCCTTCGATTGGTGCATTGACAATGAAAATATAATTAATGAAATAAAAACAACTTTAGATTACCATTTTAACCATTATTACTTTATGGCTTAAGGCAAGATGGAAAGTATGGATGCATTTTTATTACTTTTGACGTGAATAATGAGCTTAATACTTTACCATTTTCATTCAAATTTAATGGCTATTTTATTATTTTCTCCGATACATAAACTTTTATGAGTGTTTCTGTGTTACTAGTTTTTCATTAACGGTGATCTTTTTCCATCATTATAATGGTCTTTTAAATTTTTGCTTAACTGTGAATATATTATAGCGTCACGTATTTTTAAATTTTCCATTAAAGGGACGAGTTTTAAATATGTAGATTACAAGTTATTGACGTTAATAATGTGAGTCATCGTCGGCATACGAAACGGCCCGAACACACAGACACCGAAGAGTTAGAAATCGATTGATTGGATACCCTACATTAAGGGGATCGGAGTGACAATTAACAGGTCTGTTCTTTTGTAAACCAATTTTTTTTACACCTTTTGCACCTTTGGAGAAATGAGCGTTCTTTTGTCCAGGTGTAATTACAACTGTTCTTCCACAGACGTGTTCTTCTGTCCCGGTGGTATTTACCACTTTTACAACTTTTGAACCTGTCTCTGAAGGAGGTGCAAAGTGAAGCAACAGAAATTCTTGCTAATTTCAAAAGTAACAACGTTATTATGTGCGATCGTTTAATAAAAAGAAGATAAACTGGATAATAATATATAATAGAATTGTACCTAAATACAAAAAGCTGTGTCTTTGACTGAGATATCTTCTGACAGTGTTTGAGTTCAATGACAGCTGGCAACATAACCTCGAAATTTGCTGTTAAATAAAAACAAAATCGTTCTTTGTCCACACGTGCGTTATTTCACTTTTCACTTCTATTTCCGATGATGTATTTTACACCTGGGTTCAATAACCACAGTTTAAGGTAGACAGAAGAAAAAAACTATTGTAAGTCAAACCATGTTGTAAATTCACATTTAATAAAATGTATTGATAAAGTAAGGCCCAGTTTCCCACAAATTGGTTTACCCAAAGGGATAGGTTTACGTGTTAAACTGTTATTTTTTTTAGTTTAGAAAAGGGTTTTTTAACAAAACAAAAAATTCTTAAGACGGACCAATAGATGTAATATAACATTACGACCCCCAATTAAAGGAGTAATTTATTAGACAGGCCACTGAAACATTACTCACCAATCAGGATATTGGATTTCTTATAACAATAACAATTTCTTAAGACTAAACCAAAGTTATGGGAATTGGGCCTAAGTGCAGAAAATATTCTCATGTAAGATTTTTTAAACCAACTTCCGAGGTTTTATGTTCGGAACGTTGGTTTTCATCACGGTTATGTTATTTTACAAATCGGTCCCGCTTCATGAATTGTGCAAGTTTTACTCCAAGATGTTATGTTCAAGTCACATTTGTCATTGCGATGCCGGGATGTACGGTTCAAGCTTGGAAAAAGAGTTTTGAATAAATCTCGAAACATAGAAGGAATTGCATGCTACACCGAGTTAGATATAAGATGCCGGTGCACAATTTGAATATTGCATTTGTACACCCTCGACCAGAAGTAAATTTAAAGGCCCGGGGTTTTTAGAAGATACAACAGACCCTTGTTCATTTATGGTTATGGTGTCCCAAAGTACAAAAAATTAAAATTTTTGGAAGATTTATCAGTTTTTAATAGTTATTCTATTTCTGAAATAAATCTGCTCTTACACCAGGCAACTCCACTAAATACGTTTTCTTCGCAACAAAACGATTACATTTTTTTTAGAATTCGTGAGATCATTTACTAAAAAGATTATTTATTTTACTTTGATTTGTAAATTTTAAAGGAAAACATAACTGCCGAGTTAGAAGTACATATTCTTCGTTGACGACATGTGTGTTAGTATGCAATAAATAGCGCGTTAATCAATTAAGGTTATACTTTTGTCTTTCCTTTCAATATCTTATCGTTTTAACTAACTTAACAATATTAATTGGATCACAGTCATCAATACAACGTTTAACTAATAAAAAACGACAATTTCGTCTTAGGATAGATTTACATATTTGACATTTGTTTAAGCTTCGTAACCTTGTGTAAATAATCATTGTTTTTCAGAAATTTTATTTACTGACTTTATTTTCTAATTTATTTCAAGTTATTTATCATGGCAGAAATGATATTAATTTAATTTGGGAAATATATGGAAAAGTCTAGTTCAGTTATAAACTTAACTGACTGCCCCCACCTTTTTTTTACCCAAAAATTAAAACTTGCGGATTATTTTTTTGAATACTCCTGTGTCCATTTTAGAAAAACACATTTCATTTTCAGGTTTTCCCCTCGAAATCTCTCAGAGCTACTCATTTTTAAAGACCTAATAACACGTGAAAAGGCGTTTTTTAAAATGTTTTTCCGAATTTTTGTTTAAATTGTATTTGTCCCAAATTTGTTATCCCTTTTTATACATTCGAAAACGGGGTAAACACATTTTTCTTTATGAATTTTTATTCAAATGCTTTTGCAAAAAGGAAATTAAAGCCTATTATAAAGTCGCAGTAAAACAAAAAAAAATGCCATAATGTTTTTGAAGATTAATTTTTTCCAGAAAATATTGCTCTTATAACTCATTCAGGTGGAAGACTAAAAATTAAAAAAAAAGGCCCTTTAGTTTCCCCGGTTTTGTTAAGCCTTTATTTCAACGGCTCAATGTTTCCTTTAATACCTGATTTCAAAGTTGATCAAAATCGTTTGGGAAAACTTAAAGGGGCTGTTTACATAATCATGGGTTTCAAGTTTTGATCTAGACCAGACTTTTAAATGAAACGAACAATAACCAAACAATAATGTCTAGCTCTTGTCATTTTTAATTTTTCTCTTCTCACAGTTCACCATGTTGGGAACTGACGTCACGATAAAAAGTATTGTATAACAAAGTATTAAATTTGATTGGATTTTTACTTCAACCAGAAGAGAAATAGAACATCTCAAAAACAAAAGAGTTTTTTTCAACGCCATAAACATTGTGAATCAATGGTTGAATTTATGACCTTAATGTTCTAATAGGCAAAAATTTTAAATTTAAACCCCTTCCTCAATGAATTAAACGAATCATTGTTTTTTCATCAAACTTCATTGTTTTAGTGACTAAAGAGATCAAATTATTGCACAGGTTTAAAAAAAAACACTGCCCCTTTTTTTTCATGATTTTTTTTTGCCCCTTGAATTGAAAAGTTTTGATAAAAATATTTGGCCGTCTAATGGGGCTTTACAAAAGCCCTGGCGTCCATTTAGACCGTGATGAACCACGCATGCGCTGATGCATGTGTTCCTGAATCCCCCGGGCCCGGGGGAGAATAATCTTTTTGATGGGCCATTGCGGGGGACGATGCAGCGTCGGGATTCAACCTTTTATTTTTACGACGAGGGTTTTCTATTTTCATGCATAAATACCTCGGGAGGTTTCCCGGGGGTCAAATAAACATGACCCGTGATTTGGGGGCTTTTGAGAGACCGAGAGTTTAAAACGTTCAGACTTTTTGGTTTTGATGGTCTTTGGCGGGAGAGCAAAACTATTTTCTTGGAGGTGAAGTTTTAAAGTCATTGGCTGGAGAGAAAACTATGTTATTGGAGGTAAAATATTGAGTTAGAAGGTATACTAACTTTGAAGTTATGGATAGCCAAGATCATAAAAATGTAGAATCCAATAATAGTAGAAAAAAGCAGAGGTGTATGAAAAAATATTCCCCTTTGAACGTCACTACAGAAAAATTTTTTTATTTAAGCCTATTATGGCGCTGGTCGAAGTGTATGGTTTTACGAGGAAGGGGGTTTTGAATCCCCGCTTAGGTAGGTTCTTTAGTAGTCGTCAAATTTGGTCATTATCACCATCATCGTCTGGGGATTAGCCTGGCCCTGAGTGCTTTAATAGGGGCGTAAAGCAAAAAAAATCATCCCTTTCAAAAAGATTCAGACCCTTGATAAACCAAACCCAAAAATAAACCAAACTAAAAAAGAAATAAAACTTCAACCCGGGGCCCCTCCACCAAATATTAAACCCACTTCGTTAACAATTTTTAATAACTCTACTAATATGTTAACGATGTCGAGCAAATTACATTATATCGACAAAAGTATATTAAAAAAATTTAAATTTAAATAAAAATGTTGTACAAAAATTTTATGGGGTTTAATATGTGGTTTAAAAGCAAAATACACTGCAGTTTTTTTATGGTTAAAAAAAAATTAATATTACTTCAGAATACTTTTTGCCTAATTTTGAAAAAAAAAGCACTATCAACGAAATCATTGGGAAAAAAAAAAATACGATACGGGGCCAAAATTGGTGTTTTTCAATGTTTACACCTCGAAAAAAAAAAGAATTTAGAATAAGTTTGTTGTGTTTTATCTTAAGGGTAAACGCCGCATCCCCCCAGGTAAGGACCGTGGCTACGAATCTTTTGAATGTCAGCACATACCGCAAACATATCTTTAAGGAGATATGATTCACTGTTAGGGTTGTGTGTAGGCGAGAATTTTCCCCTGGCTCAAGTCAGAGTAGTATTTTTTTAGTTGAATCAGCGATGAAGGGGGAAAGCTAATAGTGAAGAAAGTCAGTCGGGGAAAACAAAGAGGGGGGGATAATTCTCCCCTATAAACCAGGAAGGGGCGTAGCATGTAATGTATCATTGAAGCTAGATTGATTGATTTTAAAGTTTTCTTAAAGGGTAAACGCCAGCATCGCCCCGGGAAATGGGACCGTGGCTACGAATCAGGTTAAAATGTCAGCAGATCCCAAACATATCTTTAAGTGAGCATAGTTCACTGTTAGGTTGGGCGGTTGTGGGGCGAGAAGTTTTCCCTGGCTCAGTCAGACTAGTATTTTTAAGTTTGAGCATCACGCGATAAAGAGGGAAGCAATATGAAAAGTCAGTCTGGGAAACAAGAGGGGGGGATAACCCCCCCCCTCAAAAGCCAGGAAGGGGGCGTACCCTGAAATGTATCTTAAAGTAGATTGATTGATTTTTGTATTTTAGGGAAAAATCCCAGCATCGTCTTAGGTAATGGGACCGTGGCTACAAACGGGTTTTTAAAATGTCAGCAGATCCCAGCAACTATCTTTAAGTGAGCATAGACACTGTTGGGGTTGCGTACGTTTTGTAGGCGAGAATTTTCCCTTGCTCAAGTCTGACTATTTTTCTAATTTGAGCTCACGCGATGAAGAGGGAAGCTAATATTGAAAAAAGTCAGTCGGGGAAAACAAAGAGGGGGGTAACCTCCCCTCAGTAAAGCCGGGAAGGGGCGTAGCACTGTAATGATATCTTTGAAGCTAGTTTGTTATATTTAGTTATTTTAAAGGGTAAACCCAGCTCGCCCCAGGTAAGGGACCGTGGCTACGAATCAGGTTAAATGTCAGCACATACCCCCAAACTATTTTAAGTGAGCATATGATTCATTTTGGGTTTGCTTTAGGTGTTGTAGGCGAGAAGTTTCCCCGTCAAGTTAGATAGTATTCCTAATTTTGAGATCACGCATAAAGGGAGGGGAAGCAAATAGTGAAAAAGTCAGTCGGGGAAACTAAGGGGGGGGGAAAATCACCCCCTCAGTAGAAGCCAGGAAGAGGCGTAGCACGAAAGAACCCTTTGAAGCTAGATTGATGATATTTAGTTTTTAAGGGTAAAGCAAGCACGCCCCGGGAAATGGGACCGTGGCCGAATCAGTGTTAAATGTCAGCAGATACCAAAAAACATATCTTTAAGGGGGCTTTTTGATTCACGTTGGGGTTGCGTAGCGTGTTGTGGGCAAAAAGTTTCCCTTGTCAGTCAACTAGTTTTTCCTAAGTTGAGCATCACGGATGAAGGGGGGGAACAAATAGTGAAAATCAGTCTGGGAAACAAGGAGGGGGATAACCACTCCCCTAAAGAAGCCGGGAAGAGGCTAGCACTGAATGATATCATTAAGTAGTTTGATTGGTTAGTATTCTTAAGGGAAAATCCCAGCATGCCCGGTAATGGGGCCGGGCTACGAATCAGTGTTAAATTCACAGTACCAGCAAACATTCTTAGTGGCTTATTCACTTTTAGGGTTGGTAGCGTGTTGTAGGCGAAAATTTTCCCCCTGGTCAAGCAGAGAGAAATTTTTCTAAGTTTGAAATCACGCGATGAAGGGGAAGCTAATAGTGAAGAAGTCAGTCGGGGAAACTAAAGGGGGGGAATAACCTCCCCTCATAAAGCCGGAAGAGGGTAGCATGTAATGATATCATTGAAGCTAGATTGTTGATGTTAAGTATTCTTAAGGGTAAAGCCGATCGCCCCAGGTAATGGGGCCCGTGGCACGAATCAGGTTAAATGTCAGCACATCCCAAAAAATTTTTTTTAAAGGGGCATTGATTCATTTTTTGGGTTGCGTTGTAGGCGGGGTTTTCCCCGGGCCAAGCGAGGTATTTCAAAGTTTGGGCATCACGCAGAAGGGGGGAAGCTATAGTGAAAAAATCAGTCTGGGAAACTAAGAGGGGGGGAATAATCATCCCCTCGTAGAACCCAGGAAGGGGTAGCACTGTAATGATATCATTGAAGGTAGATTGATTGATGTTAAGTATTCTTAGGGTAAATGCCACACGCCCCGGGGTAAGGGGGCCCCTGGCTACGAATCAGTTTTAAATGTCAGCAGATACCAAAAAAAATATTTTTAAAATTGGGCATATGATTCACTTTTGGGGTTGTGTAGGTGTTGTAGGGGGAAAATTTCCCGGCTCACGACTGTTTTCTAAGTTTGGCACACGCGAGAAAGGGGGGAACTAATAGTGGAAAAAGTCAGTCTGGGAAACTAAGAGGGGGGATAATCTCTCCCCTCAGTGAACCCCGGGAAAAACGTAGCCTGAAATGATATCATTAAAGGGTAGTTTGATTGATTTTAAGTATTTTTAAGGGTAAATGCCAGCATCCCCCCGGGGAAAGGGGACCTGGCTACAAACATTTTTAAATTTCAGCAGACACCAGCAAAATATCTTTAAGTGACATATATTCACTTTTAGGGTTTTTGTGGTGTTGTAGGCGAGAAGTTTCCCTTGCTCATGTCAGACTATATTTCCAAATTTTGAGCATCACGCGATGAAGGAGGGGAAGTAATAGTAAAGAAGTCATCGGGGAAACTAAGGGGGGGGGGAATAATCACCCCCCTCAGTAAACCCCAAAAAAGCGTAGCATTAATGATATCATTGAAGCTAGATGATGATTTTAATATTTTTAAAGGGAAATCCCGCATGCCCCAGGTAAGGGGGGCCGTGGCTACAAATCAGTGTTTAAATTAGCAGTACCCAAAATTTTTTAAAGGAGCATATTTCACTGTTTAGGGTTGCGTTAGGGTTTTGTGGCGAGAATTTTCCCCCGCAAAAGTTAACTATATATCCTAATTTTGAGAACACGCGATGAAGGGGGAATAATAGTGAAAAAGTCAGTTTTGGGGAAACAAGGGGGGGGATAATCACCCCCCTCAGTAGAAGCCGGAAAGGGACACTGTAATGATATCATTGAAGCTAGATTGTTTGATGTTTGGTATTTTTAAAGGGTAAACCCCGCCGCCCAGGTAAGGGGACCGTGGTACAAATCAGTGTTAAATGTCAGCAGATCCCAGCAAAATATCTTAAGGGGAGCTATGATTAAATGTTGGGGTTTTGCGTAGGTGTTGTGGGCGAGAATTTTTCCCTGGCTCATGTCAGATATATTTCCTAAGTTTGAGCACAGCGAAAAGAGGGAAAGCTAATAGGAAAAAGTCAGTCGGGGGAAATAAGGGGGGGGGGATAACACTCCCTCGTAAACCCGGGAAAGGCGTAGAACTGTAAATATCATTGAAGCTAGATTGTTGATTTTTTAGTTTTCTTTGGGGTAAATGCCAGCTCGCCCGGTAATGGGACCTGGTACGAATCAGTTTTAAAAGTCACAGATCCCAGCAAACATATCTTTAAGTAGCATAGATTCCTGTTAGGGTTGCGTAGCGTGTTGTGGCGAGAATTTCCCCCGGCTCATGCAGACTAGTTTTTCCAAGTTTAGTCCGCGATGAAGGGGGGAAGCTAATAGTGAAAAGTCAGTCTAATAAGAGGGGGGGAATCACCCCCCCAGTAAAGCCGGAAGAGGCGAGCACTGTAAGATTTTCTTTAAGCAGTCGACGGATTGACGAGAATGTTGGTTGGATGAAAACAAATGCTAACCCCGTCTCCCCCTTATCCCCGCCACCCACTCAGAAAACAAGGTTTTAAAGTCAAGGGAAGACAAAAAAATCTATTTGAGGAAAAAAATATGAGATCCAAAAAATATCCTGGATTTTGTTACTTTTTTAAGACTGTCATTTCCACAGAAATAAAAAAAAAATGGGGTTTTGAAAAAAAACTTTTTTTTTGTAGTGTATTTAAAGTTTTCCCTTTTTAGTTTTTATATAATGAAAAATTTTGGGAAGTAGTGTTTACACGAGTAGATGCTTAACTTCTTTTCAGTGAAGTTTTTAAATCTTTTCATCACTATTGCCATCCACCGTCTAAAATTAAAAAACAACTTCCTAAATAACGTTGATAAAAAAAAAATTTTTTTAATAAAAAAAAGATGATAATCGAAAACGAGAAAAAAAGAATTTTGAATTATGAAATAAAAAACCAGTGATAAAAGTTTACAATCGTTCAAGGGTTTTGAAAAATTTTTAGAGCAATCACACATAAAATATAAATTTAGAAATTTAAAAAGTAAATCGATTACAATAGATGTTCGTTATTTTATTTTATTTTCCTCGAAATCACACCATTTTCAGTTCGGGGCAGCGATCTTTCCCCTTTGAACTAAGTCTTTTTGGGGCACTTTGTGAAAATAATTAACATTTTTATTAGAAAATTTTTGGGAAGCAAAAAAGTGTCTTGCGAAATATGTTCTAGTATTGTCTACATAGAGAGACAAGGAAAATTTAAAACGTGATGGGGTAGCAAATTACAGTTCTTCATGCAAGTTCACATCTTAAGATGTTTGGGGGGCTAGGGTTTACGTGTGAAACGTTTTTAAAAAAGCAATTTCATATTAAATCGAAAAAAACGCTTTGAATTTATAATTTTAGTGAAGTTGAAAACTTTTAGAAGAGTGGTTCAGATGATAATACAGGTACTTGAAAAGGGTTAAAATGAAAAAAGTTAAAAATGTGTCCCCCAAAAAAGAACGGGGGAATTATCCAAACCCAAAAAATTTTTAAAAAATTATTTCAATATCACTTTTGATACGCGCCACAAAATATTAAATTTTAATCTAACGAATACTGGTAGTTCCTACCGATAAAGGGACTTTGCCTTTTTCTGTGTTTTTTATTTTTTTTATATAAGACATTTTTCCCTCAAAAAAAAAACCCAAAAATTTTTAATATTTTTCTAAATTTTACTTAAATATGAAAAAAAATTTGGGGCTATGTAAGATACATGGATATTTCTATCCTCAATTTAAAATCATTTACTGAATGTGTTTTCTTTCCGGGATGTTGTCTAGTATTTTCTCTTAACCACGAGGTAATCATGGTATTTTTTTCAAATGATAAAATATAAACCCTTGTTTATTTTCCGTTTCCCCTCGCAGTTTTAAACCCGAAAGTTCGGCTTAAAATACATCTGCGGCTCGGATTCCCGGGTTTTCACATCAAATATCGAACCCAAAATTTCAAGAAATTTTGGGAAAAAATCTCGAAAATTGACCGTAACGAGAACCTTTACATTTCTCCCGGGGTTGGCTATCAATGAAGTGCGGAATACTGAGTATTCCTTTATGCGATTTTCATTTAAAGACAAGGAAAAAAACCCGGAGGGTTTAATAACGAGATATGATTGATACGAAGTTTAACTCTGATCGTGTTATCCAAGATGAAACGTGTCACCATGTGAAACCTACAGCGAAAACCACGTAGTACATCTCTGCAGAGTTCATTAAAAACAATGTTACCAATTTTTTAAATTGAATTACATTTAATTAAGCGTATATGAAAATGTATTTTTTGCATTTTTTAATAATTTGAATTATAGTTATCAAAAATTTTCTTATTGTTGGATCCGTTTCAAACTTAGCTCAACAAAAGGTTTATTTTTTGTCTGCATTTTTTTTAATATTTTGATTTATTGCCCTTTCCCTTTTGATCTCTTTATAATGAAAGGAAAAGTTATCTTTTAACTTAAATATGTTCAAACCATTTTTTCTAAGTAAAATCTTTTTACTGCAATGATTTCTTTCCAATGCTCTTTTATTTTTAAAAAACTTAAAATTCTTGGAAAAAAAAGCACGCACAGGACGTATGCATAATTTATTATACTCTCTAAATATAATTTTTCAATAAACACTTTTTTTTACAAGAAGAAAACTAGAAATTTAAAACATTTCGTCATCTTTTCCCCAAAAATAAAAAAAAACACAAATAAAAAGTGAAGCAAAAAATAAATCGTCCCCGGCCCTCCCCAAAAACTGGTTTTTTTCGTTTATGTAAAAAAATTGTTTTATTCTACAAAAAATTTTTTTTCGGCAACTTTTTGAATGGTTAGATTTTTATTATTTATTATAAAAATATGAAACATATGTTTGTTTTGTTTTTTGTTTAAAGCGTTTATTTCCAAACGGCGTTTTTTCAATGTAGATTATCATTTTTGCCCATATTTACCGAATTTCCGGGAAAAGTGGTCAGAATTTTTGTAGGGTTTTTATTTTTGTTTAAAATATACGTAAATTTTTTTTCTTGGTGAAGATTTGACCATAACAATGAAAATGAAAAGTGACAAAAAACGCCTCTTTTACTTTCCAGGCGCTCTACATCCTTCAACTTTACATTTAATTGCAGGGTCTATGTGTAAATATACGCAACTTTTTCTAGCCCTTTTTTACTGACACATACATAACCGCTGAAATTTTTTTTAAAATCATGTGAATAAAAAATAAAATAATAAAGTAAATCAAAAAAGAGAAAATACAAAAACTATCCTAACGGCACCTCCACCAAAACACAAAAAAAAAAAAATCCCGGACCCCACATGAATGTTCATGCCGTGGGGCTTTTTGAAGTAGGAAAAAAAAACAAAAAATAATGAAAAAATTATGAAAACCCTAAATATTCTAAAACCCAAAATAAACATGTCTGGAAAATTAGAATCTCTGACTTTTTTTAATTTTTTTTTTTATCAACGAGCTTTTTAAAAGAAAAAATTGAATATGAATGTTATGGTATTTAAACCCAAACCTCTCCTTGATTTTTGCGACATGTAAATAATTATTATTATTTACAAAATTTCAAAAATTAAAAAAAGCCCCCCCCCAAACCCGGGTTTTCGAACCGGTTTTCCCGCATTCCAGAAGGGTCTTAACCCACTAACAGCCCATCGGGAGGGATACATTTCAATCTTAAATTGTAGTTGCTTTTATCTTTAAAAAAACCCAAATCAAAAAATGTAAAAAATTGTCCCGACGCGCTCTACTCCCAACATCCTAGGCCTTTCAGCCCAGTGCAAGACTGATATCGCGTCTCGGAGAGAACGGATTAAAACCGGTCTACTAGGCATGCACATTACGAGTTTTACCACTGGGATCAAACATTACCTTACGGGATAAAATTTAAATTTCGGTGTTAGGGATATGTTCACAGAGCGTGATGATGCGCGAGATAATTCCCAAGCGTTTCTGTGGACGGAACTTAGATTAAAATCACAGTTTTTTTGGCTTTAATTATAATGGAGTTTTTAAGAAAAGAACGGCGTTGTGGAAGAAAAAGAACAAGCTCGTATGTTTTTTACCCCAGCTTCGCTGCAATGAAAAATAATAAAATTAAACCATAGCTTTGTTTTGTTATTCTCAACTCACTCTTTTTTTGGTGAAATATGCAAAGTTTTAAGGAATATCAATTTCAAATGAATTTGTTTTTTACCTCCTGAACAAACATCCAAACCTTATTTCGCAGAACACAACCTAAAATCATCACACGTGAAAAAAGCGGGCTTTTTTCACCCCCCGCAATGCCTCGTACACCACCAAACAGGTGAAAAAACAAACAACACTCGCAATAACCTCGTTCACCACCAAAAAATGGGGGAAAACTAACAAACAACATCTCCAAGAAAACAATGTTAGGCAAGTTGGGTTTTTTTGGAGCCTCAGAGCCCATTCTTTTTTATCGGGGATTCTATTTTTTTTTAAAAAATTCTTTATCCCAGAAAAGTTTTTTTAAACAGAAAAACTAGGGTATAATAAAAACAAAATCTAAAATCATAAAATAACATACCCGAAAAAAACAAAGGACCCATTAATAAAATATAAAACACATTGGCCACAACAAACAACATTTTTCTTAGCAAAATTATCATAGAAAAAAAAAATCAAGTTATTCCTACGGCTCAAAAGGTTTTTAAAATTTGGGCGCACTCTAGGGAAGTAAGAGTTTATACAATCAATTTTGCCTTTTGGCGATAAAATAAATATTTTAGCTGCAAAATATTGGACAAAGCCCCTTGGGGTTAAATCTATTTTAAAAACGAGGTCAGGTTTTTTTGACCAAAAGGGACTAAATTTGAAATCAGATTAGTACGAAGATATTACCAAGTAAAAGCAAAAACTTCATCATGAAAAGATTTAGAAACGTAGACATTAAAAAGAACGAACGCTTTATTTTGGAGTTCTCACGCTAATTTTAATTCATTTGGACATTGTTAGTCATACACCGCCCCAAAAAACACAAAGTTACAATTTTACCCGGCTTATATCTGGTAACATTTCCCACTGTTTGAAACGTATCAGTTTTTTATGTTGTTGGAAATGTGCATATAAGGCTTTTTTAGCCAGTATTTTTAATTTGGTTCCCGGTTTTTTAGGGACAGAGCAAAATATGCCTAACTTCCACTCATTTAAACTATATCCAATATTTTATTTTCCTGTTACTCAATTTTTTAATTTAAAAAGGCTTTGAAAATGTCATGTATTCTAGCTTTTAAAATTTCAGAGCATTTAAATTTTTAAAATCATGTCACTTTTCTTAACCTCGCTTACCTCAAATTTTGCTATTCTTGGAAAAAACTCTTTTTTGTGTTTTATTTCTCGTTTTCTCTTCCCAAATAATTGGGATGGTTCTTTTCTTTCGTTTTCATTAACCTCCAATAAAGTAGTAGCTTCCCCCCGGCGGGACTCGTTTTTCCCAGTTCCAAATGCTAAAAAAAGAAGGCGGGCAAACTGTGGGGGTCTGTTGTGTTTTACTAGGACAGAAGTGAAAAGTGGACAACGCAATATGTGGTATGGGTTTTAATCAAATTTTGGGGAACGCTTCTAAAAGATTTTATACAAGTAGTCATTGTTAACCGGGGACAAATAAAAAATGTGGGGGCTGCATCTTTTAAAAGACTTTGCGTATAAAATTTGAAGATGCTAAATTTCTCAAATTCATTACATGTGACCCTCCTTTTTTAAACAGTTTTTTAAAAAAATGTAAATAAAAAAAAAACGTTAAAAAAATAAAAATTTTTTGCAAGTTTGAAAGACAACTGAAAAATGTTTTAAAAATGTATAAAAAAAAGATTTCCCCATTAGCGGAGATATTTCCCCTAGATTATCAAAACTTTTAATGCATATTGTATCTTTTTATCAACCTTACTCTGTAAAGCGTTGTTCAATGCAACGTTTATACAAATATGCATGCAAGAGAAATGTTCTATGCAACAGTATTTATTTTCCCCAGCTTTTAGATTTAATTGCCCATTCTGTTTGCATGTTTTTTTCTTTTATACGAATCAAACAAGTTTAAAAATGGGAGACGTTGTACACTTTTTTTAAACTTTTCATATAAAACCTAAAAATAAACGAAATAAATTTCCCGAGTTCAAATTTTAAAAAAATATCCAGCTCCCCATTTATGGGTTATTACTAATGGGAGAATAACCATAACGTATCCCCCCCCATATATTCTCATTGACTATGATACAAAAGGTATGTCCTTATTGTCCCACAATATTCCCCCCTGTGTGTCCCACTATGTGTCCAACATGTGTCCCACTACGTTCCCACGTGTGTCCCAAATTGTGTCCACAAAATTTTCCCCGTGTGTCCCACAGTTCCAACTATGTGTCCCAAGTGTGTCCCACTTGTGTCCCCCCTGTGTGTCCCCTACGTGTCCCCCTACGTGTCCCACTAGTTCCCATACGGTCCCATAGGTCCCCCTGTGTGTCTCAATGTGTTTTCCCACGTGTTCCACTATGTGTCCCACTGTGTGTCCCACTATGTGTCCTACTATGTATGTGTCCCACTATGTATGTGTCCCACTAAGGTCCAGTGTAGTGTCCCCCTATGTGGCCCACTGTGTGTCCCATATGGCCCCCTTGTAGTTCCCATAAAATTCCCCCTGTGTATGTGTCCAATTGTATGGTCCCACATTTGGGCCACTGGGTCCCCATGTGTCCCATGTGATTGGGCCCCCTTGTGTCCCACTGTGTGTCCCCCTGTGTATGTGCCCTGTGTGTCCCCCTGTTTTGGGCCCCCTAGTGTCCCCCTGTATGTGTCCCACATTTTTCCCACTGTGGTCCCCTATGGTCCCCCCGTGTTGGTCCCACTATGTTCCCCCTGTGTGTCCCCCTGTGTAGTGCCCACTAGTGTCCCACGTGTGTCCCCCTGTGTATTTGGGCCCACGGGGTTCCCCCCTGTGTGTCCCCCTGTGTTGTGGCCCAAGTGTTCCCACTAGTATGGGCCCACCCGAACCATCACTTTCCCCTGTCTCGTTGACGCGATGCTGATATGGGAATCCCCCCCTGAGAAGCTCGCTGCTTCAGGACGAGCACATACAGGGTAATAAAATAGGTTACAGCACGAGCAGGAAGCAAAATGTTTTCATAATAAGAAATTTTCTGGGGTTGCCGTCGCATCGAGGATTGAGCCCCACGTTTCGTTGGAGGGTTTAAAAGGGGAGACGTGGGGAGGGGGGTAGGGGCTAACCCAAAGGGGTGATGCTTAAATGAGAAGCGTGTGCGTGTGCGTGTGCGTGTGCGGGTGCGTGGGCGTGTGCGTGGCGTGTGCTGTGGGTTTGGGGTCTGTGTGCAATAGTCAACCCCATCGGAAAGCAGTAATTTTAGTCATTTTTAACAATAAGTTTCAGTTTTGGTGGAGGGGCCGGGTCTCTATCTTTTTTTTCAATGTATCTAACAGAAAAGCAAAAATTTGTAAATTTAAAAATCAAGACGTTTGTACCATCTAGTGTGCGTGTGCGTGTTTCGCAAACAAAAGCAAAAAAACAAAAGAAGGGGGAAAAAAAAAATATGTTTTTCTTTCATTTTTTATGCGTATATGAAAGTTGTTGGGGTATTTTCCCCCAAAAATATTGGAATATACAAAAAAACAGTATTTTTTTATTAAAAAATTGTGAAATTGCTTGTAAAAATACAACACATATCTTCCCAAATAATTATTATGAAAAGCATTTTTTAAGGAACCTCAACTGGGGATTAGAAATATTTAAAGGTGCTACGTTCTTGGTGAATTAATTTGGGTTTTTGTAATTAAAACCCATCAGGTTTTAATTAGAGGTTTTTTTAATTTTTGTTTCGTATTTGCGAGATGAAAAAGAAAATAAAGTTCCTTGGAACTCTTAGGGTCAATCCCACACGTGACCTTCAAATCGGTCAGGCAGGTTCAAGGAGAGAGTAAGTAAAAGTTCACTGGAACCTTTGAGGTCAATACACAGACGTGACCTTCAACTCGGCTCAGGGGAGGGTTTAGGTTAAGAAAAAGTCGAATTAAAAACCCAAAGGGATTTTAACAAGTTTATGTCATAAGGATTATTTGCCCGCTAAACCCAACATAATGTTCTATACAGTCTAGTTATGAAAAAGTAAAAATAAAGGGTAGGTTCACCATGACCTGGAAAAATTTTGGGTATTTCGAGATTTAAATC
Source organism: Sweltsa coloradensis (assembly GCA_024449915.1). Lineage (NCBI taxonomy): Eukaryota > Metazoa > Arthropoda > Insecta > Plecoptera > Chloroperlidae > Sweltsa > Sweltsa coloradensis. Next base: position 278,253 of record JAMZAV010000705.1, read on the forward strand.
CCAACGGTAAAAATCTCGACTTTGCGACTTTGCTTTGCCCGAGGCTTTGCAAGATTGTCGTCAGAAAAACATTGCCCTTATTTACGAACCCATACATTTTTTAATATTATACACAGGTTTTAATATTGTTATTTATAAGGTGGGCCCGTTACACTCATATACGTGGTAACCCAGAAGGGGGGGCGTTTCGAGGTCAAATTTTTGCGTGTTTAAAGTATACTGGGACAGTTACAGAATTGTATATTTCAATTGTTTTTTTTTAGGATTTTACTGTGCTTAGATTTATGTAATAAAAATTATAGTTTTTAAACCGATTTTAAAAAATTCACTAAAACCACAAATTCACAAATTTATGAGCCAAAAACTTAACAAACCACATTGGAAGAATTTTTTTGAAAATTTATTTACATGCATGTTATACGATATAGACTTCGTGTTTAAAATTTTTTTCCGTGGTAGTTAGTAGCTTTTTTAGAGGGGGTTACAGGAGTTTTAGGGACATAGCTGTGTGGTGGACGGTGGGTAGGGTATAAAAACGGAAAAAATTTTCCAATCAGGGTTCAATACAGATCACGTAAAATCCTTGAATTATTAATTGTTGTTTTCTCTCGTAATTTAAATTTTTTTGCTACGAACTTAATGGTAAAAGCAAAGAATAGAATGTTATGAACGAAATGAAACCGTTTTAAATGATGATAGGGAATATTGGGTTTTCGACTTTTTATAAAAAACTTGACAGCTTTAGATTAAAAGTTTTTCCCCGAGCAAATAATTTTGCCCGGAGTAAAAGTTTTATATTTTCTGGTAATGGAAGCTTTGATTTTTGCAGTAAATTAGTAATGATCACACGGACTGGCATTTAAAACCCTCAGTACCTGACATAGATCGTCTTAAATTAGACGTGCGCATAAATATGACTACATACCCAAAAAGTTTGATGGTAATTTTGAGTTTTTGTTGTTTTGATTTCAAGAGTCTTGAAAGTAATGGGAGTTTATAAATCTAGTTCTCAAGGGTTTTTGGTTTCCGTTGGTAAAATTTATGGACTAGACGCAAGCGCAAATTGGGGTTTAGCTTTTAACTCGCGTAGAAAGCTTGAAAAAAACGGTGTCTAGTTTTAAAAAAGAATTACGAGCATAAAATCAAAATTTATTAATTTTGGATAAGTGGGCCAAAAAAAAAGTAATGATGTTGTTGTTTTTCTTTTTATAATAACTGACATTTTGAAAAATTAATTCTATTTTTACAAATGTTTGAATACATTTGGTGGTCGATGCGTTTTTTGCAAACCCTCGATTACAAAGACGTTGGTTTTAAACGTGATTGATTTTGGAAGGACAATTACTAGTACAAAAAACAACTCGTATTTATATTGAAGCAAATTATTATTCAATTGTTTCTTAGAAGTCAAATTTTGTGCTGTTTCATGTTTAATTTAAGCAGACATACGCGTTTTTTTAACCTTTTTTTAAAAAATCAAAAAATATCTTGGGATACTTAAATAGTAAATTGCATTTAACAATTTTTACTTAGCAATTATTTTCCCCTGCAAATTGTTTCGCAAAGACGTTTTGTGCATGATTCAAGCCCGGGGACCCCATAAATGCATGCCCCCAACATGCTACGTCGCCCAACTTAGCCCGTCTTAAAATGCACTCCCTACCCCACAGAGTGCAGTATAATCCAGTGCGGCCCCTCAATGCAACAAAACGAAGCCACTTGTTATTTACCGCGGCTACATGTCATACAATCTGCGGGATTTGTATGAAAAACGGCGGTACGTGTGTTGAAAGAGAATCGCCCCAACATACACCCAAGGGATAAGAGAGTCGTGCGATCGAAATCAAGATGGCGGCCCGAGGTTCAGAAACTCACCGCCACGTCGCGCTGTCTCCGCGGGGAATCCCCGCGCACTTCACCGCCTTCTCAAGGAAACTTTCACGAGCGCTCCTGGGGGAGAGGCGGGGAACTGCTCACTCACTGACTGGACCGCGATACGGCCAAAAACTTTTTCAAAGGGGAAATTTGTGGTTTAAAAAAAGTTTAAAGTTTGATTGTTTTTTTAAGGTCGGGAACTTTAGGGTGTGGATATCTATTACTTTTTCCGTTCAATTATCCAAAGATAATATCGTTAGAGGTGACAGTGTCACACACAGACTGTATGAACAATGAAAATGGCGTCGACGCCATCGACACGAGAATTATGCCCAACCAGCGATCGATAATGTTAATCGAAGCTCACTGGTTGGCCATGTTTCAATCTAGGACGATGCAATCGTAGACAAAGTTAGATTGAAACATCTTTTAACGTTAATTGCTTTTTTATTGATAGGACGACTCCCAAAGTCACCGTTTGCCACCATGAGATCATTATTAGAGACGGATTAAAATCTAAATAAGTAGAATCTAATGAATGAAGCGGTAATCGAACCCGGGACATACTGTGATGAAAGTAGGGTCGCTTACCACTGGACCAACGAGATACGCAATTAAATGGTAAAGACATTCGTTAAAAATTGATGTGAGAAGTTCTGTAGGTACTTAGCTTGCATAAACCCGCTAAGCGTATCCTTAGTAAGGCTTGCTAGGAATATTGTGGTAGTTATGCAGTAAGGAGTGACGCAGCATTGGGTTATAAGTGGCTACTTCGCTTTCCGGCTACAGAGTAGTGGTAATCAAGCAAGCTATCTTTCAAAATACAAATAGGTGCTATTATTTACTACAATTCGGAAATTAAAAAAGTCCGCCCCAACCGGGATTCGAATCACGGATCTCCCGCATTCCAGACAGGCGTCTTAACCAAAACCCCAGGACGGGTAATTTTTTAAACTCTGAATTTTTGTTGATAAAATCTGAAAGAAAAGGGAAAAAAGGGGCGTATTACTGACCATGTCTTAAGTTGCGGTAAAGGGCAAGGCCTAAAAAGTAGCAGATACTATTCACTGCAACAACAAGGAAACATGGCTTGAATTCCTTTACAATACGGCAAAGCGAAATATGTTATGCAAATTGTATTTAATTGGCAATGCATAGCTGCTGTTGAAATGAAGGTTTTAAAATAGCTATTTGATGAAAGTGGAATTCACTTTAAAAATACAGACGCTGGTTTTCACCTTGTTTCCGAGTACGAATTGAAACAGTAAATTGGAATGGCATTATGTAGATACTTAAACAGCAATATTACAGCTCGGAAAATGTACATCTGTGGTTATAAGTTTCAGTGTTGAATACACATTCAGGTTTTTATACGGTGTTTCTTCCTTTTACACAGCCGAACGCGTTCGTGTATTTCTTTTCATTAACCACGTTCTATCAATATATTCTGTTTGTAAATATCATATATTCCGTTTAATTAAACCTCTATAACAGACTTTATGCTTGCGGCGTTGTATAATTAACTTGGTCGGTTTGTAATTATTACTTTCGATTTGTTAGTCTATATTTAGAAGGACGGGTAGTACGGTTTATAGAAAGCCGTATTATGTTTTAAATGTTACCTTAAAATTAAATCATACCATTCCACAAATCCAATTGAGTTAGATATTTAGATTGGTTTTATAAATATTATTTGCGTGCGCTTGCACGAAGCGGTGCGGTGTGGTGTTGAACAAATCCCCTAGTTAGACGTGTTTTGTCTCTATTGAAATCAAGTTATACAATATCATCTCTCTTTCTACACAGATTTAAAAGCAAATACGGTACATATAGAATAAAACTTTCATTTGCGGGGAGAAAAGGTAATCACACTTAAATGCAATTTTACAAAGATCTACTCAAAGTTAATTAATAATTTTCATAATAACATTAATGTGTTTATGAAACGACTGCAAACAGCATTGTACACACGCTTCAAAGAGAGTTTGATCACAGGTTGAAGTTGAAAGTAATAAACACAAAGATTACAATGAATACTTTTTGTGAAAAATGAATCTGATTCAAGAAATCGTGGAGTAGACAACCGCCACTGGCAATCCTGACTGAAAGTTAGGATTTTCTCAGTCGCCGATGCCAGGAAATAAATTCTCTTAAACAGCTGTCTGACAATCTCTTCAGAGCTTCACCTTCTTAAGAGGAGGCTCATGCTCATTTTACGCGCTTTCAAATTTCTCAGACAAGTTTAGTAGCATATATTTGTGATTTTATTTAATTGTGTAGAAATTTATAAAAAATGGATCAATCATAGCTCATTTCCTCTAATTGATTATTGAAAAGAATTAAAAAATAAATTCAATCTTTTAGAATTGAGAATCTGTCAAAATGGTGAAAAACACCCAATAACGACGCATTTTCTGATTGATCTATGATTAATATCGAAAATATGATAAAGTAGGAGTGTACAGATGTCCTTCATTTTAAAAATATGCCAAGTTTTATAAGATGTAATGTAATGGGTGCAGGAATGGGAAAGCGCCGAAAGTGTAAACACCCGGCCCCTTCCTCTTTAGTCAGCGAAAGAGTGGCATGAATTGTTTCACAGGAGAAATACAAAACAGTATTATACTTGATCAACACTTTTTAACGCAATTTTAAACGGATAAGCGTCATTTCGTTAAGGACAAATAAAACACAAGAATGTCTCTGTATACAGAATGGAACTCGACCCGTGTTGACCTGATCCGTCTGTACTTTTAATCAATTCACCATCAGAGCACAATAACAGCGGTATTGTGTTCACTAAACATTGGATCTCCTAGATAGAAATAAAACACCAACTTGGATAAAAAAAAAGCAACTTTACATTCGTTTCATCATTAGAGTGGAGTAAAAGACGACCCATTACAAGACAACTTTAGCAATAAAACAAGAGACTTATTGTACCTTGTGGCGATAGACAGAAGATTATCTTGAGTTGCATATTGATGGTTCAAAGATGCATGACATTGTGTACAGTGAGTGTGTGCAGAATGTGTATTTGTGTGTATGTAATCTACATGTGTGTATGCGTTGCACCCAAGAAATGAAGGTAGGCATACATGTGATAATAATGAGTGTATTCGAATGTTTCCCTACCGTTTCGATAATTGTTACTTAATTTGCCTATGTTACATTAAAGTGTGTAAATGCTACATACCAGATGCTAACTATAACGTTTCATGATAACATATTGTAAGACGTACAATGGCATGGAGTTCACATGAATTATGATATGTACACTATCGACCAGAAGGAAATCAACTACCAGAGCACTTGATTGAGATATCAAAACTTAACATTGAAGTCCTTAACAAAGCAGTTACGAGTATGTTGGAAATTTTAGGCAGTTATTTAAAATTTTTGAGAAAATTTATTCACATTGGATCTAAGTTGGGTACACCCCCAAAGGGTTAAATATTTTTATGTGCCCAAAAAAAACTTTAAATTTCTTTTCTTCCCACACAGTTTTTTAAAAAAAAATATGCAAGGTGATTTATTTCGGCAAGACATTACCCTGACATTTTTTGGGTTTTTCAGTACAAAGGTCTAGAAGATAAATATCATAGTATGTTGAAAAAAAAACACGATTATCATTTTCCCCGGAAACGTATGTTATAGAACCACTAACTAACTTTAACCTGGGTTACTTTTATTCGCGATATTTCGGAGACTCCCGCCTCCTTCCTCAAGCATCGTCCATGCCCGACGACGCTTGAGGAAGGAGATGGAGTCTCCGAAATATCGCGAATAAAAGTAACCCAGGTTTAAAGTTCAGTCGAGTGGTTTTATAATATCACAATATAGTTCCTCTGTACATGTATGACTCACTAATGTCTAAATAATAAATATTTCTTGTTCCCAAATAACCTGAACCCTCTCACCTCATCTGTGTCTAGCCTGGTAGTTTACAGATTCCTGTAGCAGGTTCAGCGTTCGTCTCCTGGCTGTGGTCGTCGCTCATTCTAACACACAGCCATGTTCTTACCCAAGACAAAAAGACGACAAGGACTTTATCTATTACTTTGAAGATGGTTTAATGGTGCATAGTTTGAGGCGAGTTACTCGTTCAGTTTCATAAACTCTAAAGAGCTTTTAGTGGTTCATTCAATTCCAACACTTGAATCTGTTCAAAATAATACGATTATTATTTCAAAGTGTTCTAATTGATTAAATTAGTACAACGTTACTTCAGACAAGAATAAACAAAATGCAAGCGAGTTACGAAATCACAAAATCAATACCTTTTAAATTGCATTCAAGTGTGCAATATAAGTTGGATAAACTAAATAGAAGGTTATTTCAGATTTTATGCTTTCACATACCAAAGTTATAGACACAATATATTTTGCGGGTTATTATAATAAAGTTATCGAATAACTTACAACGAATTGACCAATTAAATATGTTGAAAATTGTCAAATAACAAATGTTAATTTGCTTAAGGCCCAATAATAAATATAAAATTTAATGCAAATTTGTGTAACACACACGATCCATCGTAAAAAGTTCTAAGTAAGAAATATTTAAAAGTATTAAAGAGATTGCTAAAAGAAAAACTTGAAAGTTTCACCAAAACTTTATTTAACATTTTATAGCACAACAAAGAAACGAACACGACTGTGGCAGCAAAACACTCTCATACTACCTGTAGAGTGTAGAGTACAACCCAAAGAGGCAACCCTTTAAAAAAGAAAGTAATTTTTGCCCGAGGAATGGCCCCTTTTTTTTTTTTAAAAATTTTTTAACAAGCCGTCCCCGATGATCCCAAAATTTTTTTCTGCAGACATTTTTTTATACGGCAAATTGAAAGAGGCAGGCAATAAAAGGATAAATTTAGGGATTTCGCTCACATAAAAATTTTTTGTAATGTAAAAATCAAGCTAAAATACAGGGCGAGGCAATAAACTTTAGAGAGTTATTTTTAAATTTTCCCCGGAGATTCGAAAAGGGAAAAACCCTTTTTGTAATTTCAAAGAAACCGTAAAATTGAGTAAACATCGCGAAACGGTCACTTCTAAATGAGATGAGGTTGTTATTACATATTACCGTACCCGCTTTGAGGGTAGCGCGCGTGGCTTCACCGCAGGACGCACTAAGGTAATTACTGCTCCGTGTCCCAGAGCAGGCGAGGTCAACATGAGAGGGTTTCAACCATTGATGTTAAACACCTATAGTAGGCTAGATCAGCAGTCATTGGTCCACTTCCGTGACAATTTCAAGCCACCTTGAAAGAACTGTTTGCATGTTAAGTAAATGGGAGCGATTTGTAGCCCTAATAGCTCTCAAGATTGCCGTCAGGGTGACAGGTGAGCATGCTAGCCAATAACACCAAACTATTACTATAAATTCCCTTATGCAATAACTTCTTATTGTTTCTGTTTGTACATTCCCATGCTGCACAAGCTAAAACCGTATCAAAAATCCATTAAAATACTTTATTGCATTAAAAAAGCATAAATTAAAACTCCAAATCGCCATCTTGAATATGGCATATTTACTCTTCAATTTGCTACGCTCGCGCCTGTGCGGAGGTATTGGAGACAGCGTATCTAGCCTACTATAAGGTGTTTAATATCTATGGTTTCAACCAAGACCGAACTGTGTGGCTGAGCAAGGGCGGGATGAGGGGTAGATGAAACACATTCAGCCACGTGTTAGTACAAGCCTAAAGGAAATGACCAAGTTAAATCGAACTATTTTATCAGAACGGATTCAAAGGTAACACACACGGTATTATATAACGAATGAAGTGGCATCAGAGAAAATAATGTCTGTGAACAACGTCATATAATGTTATTCTTGAACAAGATAATGTTTGAAATCACTAACTGCAGTAAGATTTTAGTAAACAAAGATTACGACAATACAAGTGTGTCAGGAGGGTTGTCGCAGTCGTTGTGTAAGAAACTTTCCAGTTCGGAATAGTAACCCGCAGCTAAATACATGTAGAATGTATTCAAATTATGGCAGAAAGTCTCATTTTGAACATGAATAAAACATTACGTATTTACAAACTATTTTTGAAAACTTTTCACTTCATTCAACATATTTTCTATAAACCGGATGTTCAAATGTATGAACAGCTAATACTAAAATAGCACAAGCGCAAATGCGAATGATGTAATTTTCTGAGTTGGTGTTTGTTCAATACTCTTGGTGTGGCTGAGAACGGATCATTATGAAGTAAAAAGAGAACACGCGAGACTACGATTGCGCTACATTTCACTATGCTATATCCTGTTAACATAACTAAATGGTTTTGAAAGTCAGTTATTTATGACTAACTAAATTATGTTCCACTGTTTTGTAAGGTAGTTCCCCGTTAACACACAGATGTCAGCCTGAATAAGAATAACGGTTATTTGCGCGTTGACGCTCTGGAAATATGTTTAAAATATGATGTAGTGTGAACTATAAACTATTCTCTCTTGACATCGCTGCCTGTTTTGTTGGCTCGGCTGGCTCGCAATAATAGCTAGACTATGATATGCATTCTCGTGAGTTGCTATAGGTTTAGAACGCAGAGTGTGCTGTGGTTAGAATCCAAGCTTCCAATGCAGATGCGGTTACTGCTTCAGAAAGAAGTTGCTTTTCCCCTTTGAATTTGAATTTCGGTTAATGTAAATAACAACTTTAGAGACGTTCAAGCAACGAAAACTAATATAATACATTAAAAAAATTAGAAATAATCGTATTTAGAGTATACCCACTCAATAATTAATTTTCAGTGGGGACATAGAATTTAAAGCAGTCCAAGCCAACCTTGTAGGCGCCGACACCATCGACGAGCGAACAATGACCAACTAGAGAGAGGCATATTTAAGTAGGAAAATCCGATCAATGAAGCTGGACACGATTCCACCCGCGAACAGCGCCAGAATAAACAAATCTAATTCGGAAAAAACTTGGAATGTATTATGTGCCTTAATGAATTCTATACAGTTGTTCTGAACTAGCCTTGCCGATGCTAGTCGCATCCGCGGGTAAGTCGTGGACAACCATCGTTCTTTTAATTCAAATTCACACGTGGTGTCCATTCTATTCGTCGATGATCGCGCCGACGTGTCATCTCGCACTGTCTAGATCGTCTGGATAACAAAATGTATTAATTGTATTGTATTTACTATTTATTCGATGCGCGGGCGTATAATACAGAACACAGCGAAGTGTAAGGTGGTGAGACTTCCTGGCGAAGAACCAACAGCAGCTACGTTTATCAGCCGTTACTTTATTTGGTCATCAAAGTCCAGCTCGCGTCTTCCCGCGGTTAGGCCGGAGATGACGCGTCTCCTCCTTGAGATGCGTGATGACTGATACATTGCTGATGAGAGAGGCTGCAAGAGGTGAACGGGTCACGACAGAGGGCGACGTTCTGTGTCATTTACAACTACAGAACCAACAATGTATTCTGGTATGCGACGTTACTCTTCTATATCGCCGTCCGCGGTGGAACACACGATTAGGGCGCAGGTCCGAAGCGTGTGGCTCCACGAGGACGTGGGTTCGAATCCCGAATAAGACATGGGCATTTTTCATCGTCTTTCATGATCATCTATAACAACTCATCGTCTCTAAGGGCCCTAATGCATTAATAATAGATACGTTAAGCAGGGAAAAAATCATCATACTCATCTTCTATACCTTTAAGATACTGTGAGTTCTTCCAATACAGAAAATCGACAGTTTTATGAACAAGTCATAATATTTTTATAAAATGATTACTTGGTAATCAAGACAATGAGAAGTTTAAATAACCATCAGTAACAGAAATACATATTTAAACCCACGTCCAGTGATGTCATTAGATAATGAATGACCTATGACACAACTCTACAAACCACTGCGGATGGGGTGAAGAGATCAAATTGGTTAGATAACGAATATAAACATCAAAATGTTATGTAACACAGTATTGTATTTTAATTGTATTATTGTACGTCTATGAATGTGATGTCATGAAGTCCTCTCCAGCCTGCACCCCACAGCACGCGCCACCCTCAGGCAGGGCGGGGGGGGACAGACCTTCACCTAAGCTCGTATTAAATGAAGAAGAAAAGAGATCGGAGTCGCCAGGATCTATTCTCGTTAGAGAGGAAATCCCAGTCTTTAATTTTGATTAAGACGTCGTTGCCAGTGGATGATTCTTTTTCATTCTTGTAGCATGCGACCGTGATTGTGCGTGTGTGCGTGCGTGTGAGCGTGTGTGCGCGCCCTAGAGAGCTTATACCCTGATATCAAGCGCACCCCCCCTCAGCACATTCATCTTCTTTATGAAGGTAGGTCGACGAGTTATTCATCCACCGACGAGTGTATATCAAGCAAGAGTCGGACAGAAAACTAGTATAAATATCATTTTATCCGAGAAGTATTTATATTAAGTTTAATTGTCAATGAATATACGAATCAATCAAAAGTCAATAGGAATAAACGATGTTTTTAGAACCGTGAGAATATGCCAAATACAAATACAAAATCCCTTTTTTTACATATATATTTTGTTTTACTTAATATTTAATTTGTTTCGCCTGCCAGTACAATTAACAAATTTCGTACCTCAATAATTTGTCCAATAGTTTGTCATAATTTGTCCTAAATGTGTTGCTTGTGTGGTAAATTTGTTTTCGCAAGTAACTACAGAAAGCCATTTCCCCTCGTTACCATTTTGTAGATAAAGATGTTTAGAAACTATAAAAAAATACTCAAAGTTTAATTTTTAACTAGATTTGATTATTTGAAAATAATTCTTGATACCGAGATTCTAAAATTTTCAGGTTGAAATATAATATCCAAAACAATATTCTGCCCTTTTATTAAGTCCATTCTTACATTCTGCCAACTTTTCAAACATCTCTAGTGGAGTAATTGAAATCATTTATATGACAAAGAATCCACCGTAAGAGAAATTTAATAATGTTTTCTGTATATTTTTACACATTTCAGTTGATACGGTTACAAACTATCAGACTGCTAAGTCGCGCGGACTCCAGTAAAAGATTGTTATTAACTTGAGCTGGCAACGAACCCTTGCCAACCCGACACGAGTGAATCCTCGCTATTTACCGCAGAGCTTCGGCTACGACTGATGACATAAACCGTCTAGTCTCCGCGCCGTGACGTCCCCGTCAGACGGATTTATATTCCACACACCCTGAACACTCCACTCCACTATCGCACAACAAGAACAATGTGACCACGCGACCGCAAACCATTTCACAATTAACATTTATTAAGTTTTCAATTTGAAAAATTCAAAGGTTTCTTTACGTTCAAGAAATTTCAATCCATTTTGTGAAATACTCTTTGAAAGAAATTGTCTGCATTTGTAAACTCAAATAAACTCGCAATTGTATTACTTAAATTTACAATTTGTAACGTTTATATTCATCTTGTTGAATTTGTAAAGTAAAGAAACGGGTTTAAACTCGTTTAAAATTAATGAATATCTTCAGTGTTTACTTACGACAATCTCTCTATATATAACCTACAAAAGATATTTAGATAAATTACTCCGTTTTTCTCTAACCCACTTGAAGTGTAGGTCACGTCAAATGTAACTTTACAGTTGGCTAGAGTATAAATACATACATTGTGATTTTGTTCAGTTATTGTATATCGATAAGGTAACAAACAACTGCATTCTACTGTTGTTGTACCGTGTGACTACATCTGGAGCCAGAATAAACACAAATTAAACTAACCGTTAATGTCTTTACAATATTTTCTTCTAAAAGTAGGTTAAATTTAATATCCGTTAACAAATATGTTATTTAAAAATAATTGCCTTCTTTAATCAACGATATGAAAATGGCTTAATAGATCAGTAAATCCGCTTTTTTATAGGTAACTTATATTGAAGCAATTCACTTGAATCGACAGCTGAGTTACGCTCATTGGATCCGTGAGAAGGTTTTATTTCTTTAAGAATAATCTGGCTATCGTAAAAGGGTTTTGATTGCGTCACACATCAGCCTATCCCAGGCTATCTCTGAATCGGGTTTAGCTCCGGCAAGAATGGCGACTATTTGCTTTTATTTACGAGGTAGCTGTGAGCGAGAGACGCAGTCTTTGCTTCGAGAGAGACAGCCTTGGGCTCGGCAGGGTAGTGACAAACAAAACAACATGCACACACGAGGGAGTGGTTTACAACACATGAACTTAAAGTAAATAATAAATAAATATAATAAAAACATTGTATTAAGAGTCTACGCATTCAGTCACGCAACTGATTTTCAGTCGTAGGCATTAAATTTAAAGCAGACGATGTCAGCCCTGTAGTCACAGACACTATTTAACTTTTTAAATTAACTATTTTTTGTGCGTTTCAATCGTACCTCATTTTTCTGAAAATGTTAACAAAACACATAAAAATTTTCCCGGATGTGTGTTTAACATTTCAGCGCAATTGGTTCAGTGGTTCGGAAGTTAAAAAAAACCCACACACACAAACGCTGGCCGGTTTGAATTCAGTCGCTTCGCTCCCTCGTTCTAATTATGTTTAGAGAAAGTAACCCGTCCAAGAACAGCTAAGCGCTAAAGTAAATAACTATAGTTATATGGTGTGAGGTAGGTTGGGAGGGAATGTTATTGCTGTTAGTGTGATAGGCTGATAAAATTGAAAGACTTGAGTGACGATTCGATG